>JAYEPQ010000016.1:32145940-32223440 GCA_036321105.1 Dracaena cambodiana
TGGCCAAGCAAAACATGTTATAGGTCTATTGCCTGGTAGAGTCAGCAAAGAGCTACCTGTTGGAGAGCATCCGAAGTGAGCAGATACATTCATCAATCAATTTGCGGATGCTAATGGTCAATTCCCAGCTCATGATTTTTGTACTCCTGGATTGGTTCACTCAACTCCGCGATCATGGTGGTCTCGGATGACCCACTTCATTCTAGAGAATTTCAAAACACGTCTTGAGAAACTTGGCCTCTACCGCGCAGTGCGGAATGTACAGTTCGGTCTTCCACATAGTTCTCCTCACTTCTTTTGTATACTGGAGATGTATAATTCGGAGACCAATACTTTCTTCACCCCCTATTGGAGAATTAGGATTCACACTTCATGAGATACATGAGATTTCAGTATTATCCATAGGCGAAACCCCTTAAGAGGAGTATGTTCCGAATACGAAAGAACTACTCCGTCTCAAGGCTATTCCCAATACATACTCAACTTACTGGGAGCTGATGTGTCACTATAATATTTGTGCCGACATATCTAAGACACGAAATCAAGGGGCGTGCCAAGCCCGAATCAAGGGGCGCAACATAAGGTATGGGCAGAGTATCTATTCCAAAATTTGAAAGAAAATGAGCGCAATATCCAAATACGGGGCTTCTTGCGATATGGATATTATCAAAAAAGAATTGGTGCCTACTTTGCAATCACATATACAACAAAATCCAATGAAGATGGGTTTAAAGTTCAGACCGGTTTCAAAAGTCACCACTACCAGGTAGCTTCCCCTATATCGGACAATGCTATTCTTGCTGGATATCTTTGATGTGGTTGAAACGCTGTGTAGTACCTACCTTATGTCGCGAAACTGTCACCATTGAAATCATTTACCCTGCAGTCTTACTAGCATTCGGCCAGCCTCTGGGATTATTGCCAGCTATGGTTTGTAGTCTACAACGTGGCTTGAGAGATAAAATTACACAATTTTGTAAAGTCCAGCAAGTGGAAGATAGGGATGGTAACAACATCTTCAAAACGCCTAATCCGCGTATTGACCTGCCATTCACTTATCTGATGACTTGGTTCGTGTTGCACTGTCCCGAACTAATGACTCCCCCTTCAGGACTCATTGATCATGCCACTCCTCATGTGCAGCGCTTTGAGAATTGCTCCTGGAACGGAAGGTACATGGATAAGATCCGACAAATCCTGGGGCGACACCAAAATTATCATATTTACCGCTGTTTTCCAAAGTTTCTCGGAGGAAGTTATAGCAGCCAGCTTGAAGATAGTCCTGGGAATGATGGCTATACAACCTTGCTATTGGGTTGCTTCGGTGGCTTATCAATATCCGACCAGGTCATTTGATTTTTCGACAAGGTCGAATTTGTTTCATGGAGCCCTATACGCTAAGTCGTTTCGCGCGTCAGTTCGGATATGATCAGTTATATGTTGGCAACCCAAACTCTTATCTCCGTCGTGATGGAAATCTTTTTGAGGGTGCGCGAGGATGGTATCATTTTGCAGCGAGAGGTACAAAGGCATCATTTACCCTTCCAAGCCAATCACCATCTCTTTTTTGCATCAATAGGATTATGCAGTTGGTATCATCTTGCAGATATTATCCCTGGTGACTATCAGGTGAATCATTCCTTTTTAAAGAATATTGAGGCATCATATAGATCCTCAAAAAAGGGCCAGATACGTGAATTCCAGTCCATAAGCACTCCCCTTAGTTCTGATAACAACGATAGGGATGGGCAAGATGATACTTCTACTCCAGCCTCTCCTCTTGGATGCAAATCCACATCGAAGCGTTCAAACCCTAGAGGGGTCAAGGTTGCACAAAAGAAGAGGAAGAAATTTCAGGCTCGAGTTGACAATTCGGTCTTTCGACGAACTGTGAGTCATTCAGATCTGCCGACCACGAGTCATTTAGGTCCGCCGATCACAAGTCATTCAGGTCTGCCAACCACAACTTCTATAGCCTCACCAATCATCCCATCTAGAAATGACTTTCCTGTTATCACTTCGGCGTTTGGGTCAGGAGGATTTCCGCCTACCACGGCTTCTTCGGTCTTTTCTAACGTCACACCATCAATGACTTCGTCTAACGAGACTATTAGGATGTATGGCTTTGCAGCTTTCTCTACACTTAAGATACCTGCTACTGCTAGTTCAACCCCTAAAATTGCAAATTTTGATAGGGGTAGACCAATCATCAAGGATACAGGAGTTATAGAACCGACAGGTACTGCATTAGGTGATATTGCACTAGATGACTTTCCATCATTTCCCAGTGAAGCCGCTTTGCCTAGCCCAACACCTGAACTTGCCCCTTCAGGTGAATATTTCTCTTTAAGGATTGGATTTTACTCCTCTTTTTCCATCCCCCCATTTTTAGTACATATTCGTTTGTATTTCAGGTGGCGGAGATCCAATGACTTATGCCTCCCCGACAGCTAAATCAGATTCTTTGGAACTAGTGGATTATTCTAGTGTAAGTGGGGCAATTTGTGACTTTGACGGTCTAGGCTCTGATGGAGAGTTCGACAGTGATTACTTTCTCAACCAAACATGGATAAAGTATCCCACTTACCCCTAGAGATTTCAGAAGCGGACAAACTTGAGGGATCTGGTTCTACTCCCATAACTGCCAATGATACAACTCTTCCAGTAGGTATTTGCACACTTTCTTTATATTGCAAAAATCTTTTGATGATAATACCTGACCATTCTATTTATGTCAGATGCAGGTGTCAGCAAAAAAATTCTGAAAAAGCAAAGCAGATCCACGAATTCAGAGACGGAAGCCCGCAACTCATTTGATCCGTGAGTCTAAGAAACTAAGATCCGCGAGTCTAAGAAACTGAGATCCGCGAGTCTAAGAAACTGAGGTCCGCGATCCAGATGACAGAATAGGTTTGCGAATCTAAAGCTGAGATTCGCGACACTACTTATAACTTTCGGGTGGGGGTTTAATACAAAGTCACCCGACCCGAACAAAAGAATTGCCACCTCGGATCGTGGGACTAACTGCCAAACGAATGCAGCGGCATCACTTCGGTCGTGGGAGCAACCGCCTAACGAATATGGCGGCACTTCTCGAGTAGTGGGAGCTAACGGACGAGCAAATATGGCGGGACGTTACTCCAAACCCCCTATAAAAGACGGGGAGCGAAAGATATACAGAGACACAGACAGACAGAGAGACAGACAGAGACATAGACGTCTTCTCCCAAAAATTATCCCTTGTAATCAAGAGTAAAGAGCCCCTTTTTCTTTTCCTTTAGCCAACTGAGAGAAATTGTACGGAGTGTCAACGGAGAGTAGGATCGTTCTCCATAGCTACCTAGAAATCTAGCTTTAAACAAAGGGAAAGTCTATCTTACTCATCTTCTGTAAACGGGAAACCGTTAGATTGTAATCCTTTATTGAAACATTGTCAATAAAGAGAAATTCAATTTTCATGGCGAACAGAAAATTGGCGACTCCGCTGGGGATGACCATCACCTCAGGTGACTTGGTGGTGGCTCAATCCGACAACATTCCAGTTGGTAGTATGGTCGACTCGCTCACCATTTCCGTAGACCAGCAAAGGTATGAAGAATTTCTTTCTTCAGGCTCCAAGAGCCCTACTTCTCTAAAGGGATACCATAAAATCTCCAAGGGATCAATTCCCAAGGAGAAGGCAATAGCCCAGTTAAGGGAATCAACGGACCAAGATAGTCCGAAATCCCCTTCGCTAACAACGGGCTCCCTGCCAGTCCCGTCAAAGACTCTTGATCTCTCAAGCAAAGTGGACCAAGGTCCCCACTTCAACAAGGGGAAACGACCACCACCCACTCCGCAAAGCTGTCATGCGGGGAAAAGGTTCCTCTCACTCGTACAATGAGGAGAAACCTGAGGAGAAGCAAAGCGCGTGCCCTTCACGAGAACGCGCAACAAAAGGAAACCGCTAACTCATCTCCGCAGAAACCTACGATCCAAATATGGAAGCCTAAGGGCGAGGTTGGTCAAGATGCAGAAAGATTCACTCACGTTTCCTACAGGAAACGGAGTGAACCCGTCAAAGTGGTTTATGATCAACACCGAGCATGTATTCGCATCCCAAGGGAAAGATCGGAAGAAGATCGCGAACCTCAAATTCGCAAGAGGCACATGCCTATCCGCGAGGCTGAGTCGTCCCTGAAGTTATCTCTCACAAATGAGCCCATCACAAGGGACTCCAGTGCAAGAGATCTTAGGGAACTTCTAAATAGAAAAAGAGAATAATCCCATATATCTTAATGCCGCTGTGAACGACTGATCAATGCAGTACTGTCTCACTGTCATTATTCAACTCATGCCCGATCCTCGGTGTTTTGTCAACTGTCGCCTCTGTCAACATCGTCAAAAAGGAGACGACCCGGACTCGAATTTTCTGAGCCCGAATATCCCGCGATGACATCCAACATGATAAACATTGGAGAAAAGAAGAAGAAAAAGAAGGCGAAGAAATCTCCGAAGAAGAAGCTTCTGACCCAGAGCTCTCTTCGAGTTCGAAAGATCCATCCAACGAAAAGCGAGGAGTTTTTCGGCACACTCGACTCAAAAGTGGGGTGGCGATCCCTATGAATTATAGACTGATGGCGGGGATCTCATCTGATGAAGAAGATGTAGCCAAGTCTGTCATGGCTGAATCACAGACGTCTGATTCATTCTTAGAAGACTCTGCCTCTGCATATATGACGCAGAACAATATCCTAGAAGAGTTCATGGGGAGAATGGAGGAGCAGGATAGACATATCCAGCAACAGCAGAACGCCATCAGCGAGCTTAAAGATATGCTACACGTTCTGATGGAGTTAGAAAGAGCGAAACTGAAGAAGACCGAAGAAGAAGGTTACGGTCCTCATAACAATCGAGAGGAAGAAGAGCATCATAAAGATGATGACAACCGCTCCATGCATCAGGAGGGAAACGCAAATGCTGTCTGGATGGAGAACTTCCAGAACCAACTGAACGCCCTCATGCATAAAGGCGACCTACAAGAACTGGGTGTGGTAAGGCCATATCTCATGGAGTGGGAAACAGTGCCATTCCCAGAAAGCTACAAACCGTTGAAACTCAAATCTTTTGATGGTAGGGGATCGCCAAACCAACACCTCTACTATTTTAAGTCACAGATAGGGCATTTATCCGGAAACGACCCTATTATTACAAGAGTATTTGTTAGTACCTTAACGGGGCTAGCTTTTGAATGGTTCCGGCGATTAGAACCGGGAACCATCAATTCCTGGAGCGACATGGAGAAAGCCTTTCTCACTCGATTCTATGAAGACGATATGGAGGTGTCAATACCGGCGCTCCTAGCCGCTAAACAAAAGAAAGGAGAGTCAGTCCGGGACTTCATCAAAAAGTTCCGGAACGATTCTCTCAGATGTCCGCATGGGATGCCAGAAAAGACCCTGGTAGAAACCTGTCAACATAATTTATCGACCAAGGTTCTAGCCAGAATGGGGGCGGTGACGTCCTCAACTTGGAAGGATCTCGCCCTACAAGCTGAAGAAGCTGAAGAAATCGGGCAAAGGCTTGAAGAAGAAGGAGGCGAGGAGAAACCGAAGCGAGATGGTGACAACGGCTATAGGTCCCGACCCTGAGGGTATAAGGGAAAGGAAACAATGGTCACTGATGTGCCACAACCCACGAAGACTCCCTCGAAACTTCATCCTCAGACGCGGGTGCTGCAAAAGCAATATTCCTTTAAGGATGAGCAAACGAAGACTATTTTCAATCTCCTCATGAGTAAGAAGATGCTGAAGTTGCCAGAATCTAAACGACCAGAGGAAGCTGAGAAAGTTAATGATCCTAACTACTGTGTCTACCATAGGATCATTAACCACCCTACTCAAAACTGCTACATTCTTAAAGACAAGATTCAAGCCTTAGTGGACGCTAATGTGATCAAACTTCAAGAGCATCAGAAGAAGGTGACTGCGAATATGGTGACTGTCAAGTTCGGCAAAGCGCCCGACTGGATAGAGTCAACAGTTCAAGACGGGGTGCAGCCCATCCATGAAGGCACGATCCAAGTCGTAAATTTTGATCCACACCAACAGCAAAAGAAATGACTATTTCCCTTTGAGACTGATAGGGGGGAGATACTATGGGTACATCCCGATCTCCTAAATGATGAACAATGGAGTTCCAGTTCATTTGGGAAGAAGCGAAGAGAGAGGGTCTTCACCTCTAATGTCGTTTCCATAATTCCCGAAGACGATGCGATCACTCCTGCTCTGACCGATTCGGAAAAAGAAATCGGAAATTCCTTGGTCGCCGATACAGACCCTCTTTCCGCAGGGACCCGTTCGGGAAAAGATTACTTAAAGAATTACGGCCGAACAACAGATGCTCAACCATCTCTAGAGAAAGTCAGGCAAAAGGAGCTGAAGTTTGACAAAGCTCTAAGGAGGAAGGGAAAGGAACTTGTGGAAGACTCGCGAAAGTCATTCCAGTTCGATATCCTAACGCAGTTAGCCAATATTCCTATGAGGATAACCTTGTACGAGCTCCTGAAGGTCTAAACCCACTAGGGAAGCTTTAACAGAGGCTCTGCCAGAAGTGGTCTTGGCGCAAATACAAGAGACGATCGAAGAAGGAGAGTCTCCTTGCGCGACATGTCACTAGATCTCTGGTAAAAATATCCCTTGCGTCACCTTCTCTCCGGAAGATATGCAAGTTAAAAGTAATAAACATCATCGCTCTTTGTATTACAAAGGATACATAGGGTCTACGGAGGTTGATCGTATTCAAGTTGATTGCGTCAGGCTTTATTCGCGAGGAACAACACCCTGATTGGGTCGCAAATATAGTTCCCGTGACTAAGAAAAATGGAAAAATCCGAGTCTGTATAGACTTTAGGGATTTGAATGAGGCTTGCCCCAAAGACGAATTCCCATTACTCATCATTGATATTATGATAGATAATACTTGTGGGTATGAGCGCATGACATTCATGGATGGATTCTCGGGATATAATCAAATAAAGATGTACCCCGCAGATGAGAAGCATACGTCCTTCAGGACACCACTCAGAGTATACTACTAAACAGTCATGCCCTTTGTCCTAAAGAACGCAGGCGCTACATATCAACGTGCCATGCACGCAATTTTCCAAGAGCACCTCCGGAAAATAGTGGAGTGCTATGTAGATGACCTAGCAATTAAAAGCAGAAATAAAGAAGATCACTTAAAAGATTTGAAGACGGTGCTCGACCTCATGAGGAAGTACCAGCTCAAGATGAATCCAACTAAGTTTTTCCTGGGGGTCTCTAGTGGCAAATTCCTTGGCTTTGTCGTAACTTCGAAAGGAATACATCTTGATCCAGACAAAATTAAAGCTATCCAAGACATGCCACCTTCCCGTAACCTCAAAGAATTAAGAGGGTTACAAGGCAGGCTGACATATATTCGCAGATTTATATCAAATTTATCTGGCAAATGTCAACCTTTCACCAGATTGATGAGTAAAGGAGTGTCGTTCATCTGGGATGACGCATGCCAAAAGGCTTTTGAAGAGATCAAACAATATCTCACGAAACCACCAGTGCTCATGGCCCCAGTTTCGGGAAAGCCCTTCCAGTTATATGTAAGGGCTATGGACCATTCATTGGGCACTTTGCTAACACAGAAGAATGAGTCAGGTCACGAGCAAGCCATCTACTACCTCAGCAGAATGATGATTGGGGTGGAACACCGGTATAATCATGTGGAAAAAGAATGTCTAGCGTTGGTGTTCGCAATACAGAAAATGCGACACTACTTAGTTGGACAAACTATCCACGTTGTATTGAGAGTTAACCCTCTAAGGATATTAATGACTAAATCCGGGTCATTAAACTCAAGACTATCCAATTGGGCTATGTTGCTATCACAATATGATATGCACTTCGTCCCACAGAAGTCTATTAAAGGACAGGCCGTGGCCGACTTCTTGGTCGAACATCCAGTCCCGGCATCCTCAAGGTTATATGAACAAATCCCAGGAGAGATGGAGGAACGAGATTTAATTCCAGAAAAGATGGTTCGAGAATGCCTTCCGAATTGAATACAGTTTCGAAAGGTGTATGGCAACTTTTCTTTGATGGTGCCTCCCGAATGGGATCCAAAGGAAAGACGACAGCGGGGGTGAGAATTGTTCTCGTCTCTCCTCGTAACCACATCATTCCTCAAGCTTATTCATTGACAAGCTCGTGCTCCAACAACGTCGCGAAATACAACGCCCTCTTAATCGGCTTAAGAATAGCCAAACAACTAGGGGTCAAATGTTTGGAGGCATATGGGGACTCTCAACTCGTTGTAAACCAAATAAAAGGGGAGTACGAAGTCAAACATGAAGACCTCCTGCTGTATTATCATGCGGTGATCAAGATCGCTAACGATTTCACGGGTTTCTATATCAGCCACATAAAGCGCCACCTCAATAGTTACGCGGATTCGCTAGCTTCCTTGGCTGCTACATTAGCCTTGCCCAAGTACGCTAAAAGGAAAATTATGGTAAGCAGCAAGGAATTGTTCTGTTCAAAGGGTGAGCTCAAAGAAAGAGCGAAAGAAGACGAAGCTGACGCTTATGCATCTACCCTAGAACCAAGCGATTGGCGTTTTCCTTATATAGACTATATCCTTTACGGGATATTACCCGAAAATTCAAAAGAAGCCAAAGCCATTCAGAGAAAAGGCCATCCGGTTTTATTACAACGCGAAACTCCAGGCGTTGTACAGAAAATCCTACGACGGAGTCTTACTTCGTTGCCTTTCCAACCGCGAAGCTCAAAAGGTACTCAAAGAAACTCATGCTGGCATCTGCGGAGTACACCAGCCAGGACCGAAACTTTGGAATAGAATCCGAAGGATGGGTTATTATTGGCCTAAGATGATGATAGAAGCAGTCAACTACGCCAAGAAGTGTAGGGCCTGCCAAATACATGCAGACTTTATACACCAAGCTCCAGAATATCTCCACCCGACGGCTACGTCATGGCCGTTTGAACAATGGGGTATGGACGTCATAGGGCCAATTTCTCCGCCATCAACGAGAGGACATCGGTTCATTTTGGCCATAACTGATTACTTTTCAAAGTGGACTGAGGCCATCTCCCTGACCGAAGTAAAATCTCAGATATTATCAAGTTCATCAAGCACCATGTGCTTTATCGCTTCGGGGTGCCTAGAAGAATAATTCACGACAACGGACCTCAATTCATAAGCCAAGTGTATTCCAAATTCTGCAACAAATATTTGATCGAAGATGTGGCTTCATCGCCATACTACCCTGCAGCCAATGGTCTAGTAGAAACTTTCAATAAGACCATCATAAAACTTCTTAAGAAGTTTGTGTCATCCAATCAACGGGATTGGGACGAAAAGCTCGGAGAGTGTCTGTGGGCTTACCGAACCACAGTCCGAACTCCCACCAATGCCACTCCGTTCTCCTTGGTATATGGATCAGAAGCGGTTTTGCCTTTGGAGATCCAAATCCCTTCATTACGAGTCGCGTTAACAACAAGGATGACAGGAGAAGAAAAGCATCAGCAAAGGCTCCAGGAGTTAGAAGCCTTGGATGACAAATGCCTAGAAGCACAACAGAGCATCGAACCATACCAGGTGCGGATCTCCAGAACCTTTAACAGGAAGGCTAAGTGAAGGACTTTTAAGAAAGGTGATCTAGTCCTATCAGTTAGAATGCCAATCATAACAAGCCAAAAGCCTAGGAGAAAGTTCCAGCCAAAGTGGGAGGGACCCTTCGTCATTGATACGGTCTACTCCAACGGGGCGTATCGGGTGACAAAGGCTAATGGTGACAAGATCCTAATGCCAATCAACGGCAAGTTCTTGAAGAAATATTATCCTTAGAGAAATTATAGAACACCAGCTACAATATGGCCTGGGCAGTTCTATATTAGTCACGAACGAATAATTTCTCTGTAATCAGAACTTCGTCAATAAAAGTTCTCGGTTTCGGACTAAAAAGCCTTTAGTTCGCGAACCAGATTTTCCTTTTTCCAAAATTTGCCAAGTTAAATATTACCTCAGGCGAACCAGATTTTCCTTTTTCCAAAGTTGCCAAGTTAAATATTACCTCTGGCGAATCAAATTTTCCTGTTCGTCAGATTTGCCAAATCAATAACACATTAGGCGAATCTAGTTCTTTCATTTATAGTAACGTTGGGTACTTAAAGATTGTGATTCATTTCGAAATTATTAAGTTAACAGTTATCTCTGATAATCAACACCAGAATCATCTTTCAGGTACTATCAGTTACGAAGAAAGAAAAGAACTTCTTTATTCATCATCAGAACAAAATTACAGAGAATTCTCTAGGTGCTATACAGCTAATAAGAGTGAATACAAATAAAAAAAAAAAGGAGGAAACTTGCTTCTGTAACCGTCTCTTTCGGTATGGTTCAGATCAAAAAGTTTTCTTCTGCAGGGCCTTCTTCTGGAATGACAGACTTACTTCTGTAACCGCCTCTTTCAGCATGGTTCAGATCAAAAAGTTTGCTCCATGGCCTCCACTTTCAATTTGCTCTTGTAGCCTCCTTCTTTTTAAGGGTGACTTAAAGAGCATAATCTTGTTTTTTCTTTCCGACCACAGTCAGGGACCTCTTGGTTGGTTCTCACAGGGATGATTCCAGTGAATTGATTAGTTCAAAACTGGGCATACCGAATGCGAACCCCAGCTATATAGCTGACGGGTTGCGCAAATTCAAGGTTCTGGTCACTAGTACCCCAACCTTGTGGGATACTAGGAAAGAAGAAAAATAATACCGCAGACCCGAAATCTTTTCTCTCATGTAAGATACATGAGACCTTCCAAGCCCCTTGAGGCATTGGAAGCAATTACGAGCCCATCGGGTCTGGGCCATTGTTAAAGAGAATGACTACGGTTATCTCCTGCAGCCGAAACAAATCCTTGTTAAAAGGAAAGAAAAAGAAGGAAGAGGAAGGTATAAATCAAAAGAAGAGGCATACCTTAATTAAATAAAATGACTACGGTCAAAAGGACCTTGTCGATGAGACACCCGGCTGGATCGATGCAGTCTGGAGGCCTTGTAACATGCCAACTCTTATCCATCACTTCGGTTGAAGAAGAAGAAGACATAGCTGCGCCGGTGGATCGGCTACAGAAGAGAGAAAGAGAAGAGTCAAGAAGAAATTTTCTCACGGCTGAATGATCCTTCATTGAAGAAAGCATATTCCTTATATAGGCAAGCTGCTAATTGTGACCTCTAGTTTAGAAGAGATAAGACCGAGATCTTCGTCCAAGATCTTCAGTTCAGATCTCAATAGAATTTATGGCTGTTGCATGGGACGTTTCGATATTGCAACCCGGAAATCACGTCATTAATAGAGACATGCAATGCTTGGAATTCCCCGACCAAATGGCTGTATCTCAAGGCTCGCAGAAGTCTCTACAAATTCTAAGAAAAAAAAATCTATGGTCCGTTCCGCAAGCTTTTAGACGAAGTATCGCGGACCAGAATTCCGGAACCCGGGTCGCGGGTCAGATATGGATAAGTGTAAATCTGCGAACCCCTGAAAATTCACGTGACTAGAGAAAGTCGCGTAACAAATATACAGACACCAGAGTCTTACGATGGTTCGCAAACTTCAGACAAAAGATGGCAAGTTCGTTACAAATCTTTGAAGAACAATTGCAAAATCACGCCTCTGAAGACCAAAATGAAGTTCTCCATAAAACGACAAGGGAACTATTACAACAGACAAAAAAAAGAAAGAGGAACCTAAAGCAGTGTACACAAAAGTTCTACAACTCAATGGTTCAAGAGAACTTTTATTTTCTCCTCTGCGTCATCTATGTCTTGCTGAAGGACCTCATAAGCTTGAACAGTAGCTTGGTGACGCAGTTCTTCATCACTAGCGATAACGTTCTGCGCTGCAGCAGCCTCCAGCGAATCCAATTCAGATCGCACCGCCTGGAGATCCCTGGATATATTGTCCCTCTGACGCGACAAATCGGCCAGATTCCTCACTGACTCCTCGCGCTCCTTTGGCTAGGAAAGCTTGGGCTTTAGCAATGGCTTGATCATGGCCCTTGACAACTGAAGCAGCGGCTTCCACTTGAAGAACCAGAGACTCGCGGTCTGATTGACCCTTTTCTAAAGAGGCATTGCAAGTATCTACCCTCTCTCGAGTATCCTTCTAGAACTTAAGTTGTTCCTCTCTCAGCTTCTGGAAGATGATTTTCACTGTCTCAGACTTATCAGCACTTCTGGCTTTCGACAAAGATTCAGCGTGCCTTTGAAGCTGAGTTATCATAAGCCTAAAAGGAGCAGCTCTATCCTCTCCACCAACGCTAACAATACCAGTCAGATAAATGTTGAGAATATTGGCGATCGAAGCAAAAGGAACCCCCTTTAGCACTTTATCGATACAGCGGTCCAGAAACTGAAGGAAAGTCTCTACCGTGTCCTTCAGCAAATCACTCTCAAGCATGTCGACCTCTGCATGAGAAGGAGTAATACTGGATGAGACAGAAGCTGGTTTATCCGCAACAGGAGGAATGACACCTCTGGAGATTTCCACGGAACTACCAATCACAGTCTCCTGAACTACAGCCTCAGTTGGAGTAGTTGTAGCCAAAACCGTAGACATGGCAGCCAAGGGAGTCACTGCTTCTGAAGGGTCAACCGCGGCAGTAGTAACTTCGGTCGCTCCACCAGTGTCAGCTCCCGCGATGGTATTGTTTGGTGAAGCCATATTCGCGCCCTCCAAGTTCGGAGTCAAAATTGGAGCTAGCAATAAAAAAAGGAAGAAAAGAAAAATTGACATTTAAATATTACAGTATCATTAGATAAGATAGCATAATTGCTAAAGAAAGAAGATGAAGACCTGAAGGTTGGACGCTAGATTCTCCAAGTCCATACACTTCAGGACCAAATACTCCGGGTCCATATACTTCGGCTCGAACCTCCTCACTCAAAAAGACATATTTACCAAGATCCGAAAGAGGAGTAGAAGAGCGGAAACTGTCACTACTGGCGTCATCATCGTTGCCCCATTCATCTTTATCTTCCGAAGGGGGTGCTGCCTTTGGAGAATCTAGTGCGCGGGTCTCACCTATGATTTGCACTTCATCAGCAGTGTCCTGAGCAACAGGAATCACAGAGTCCTCTTGTAAAGCCGAAGGAGCACCAACTTCAACGTCGGCCTGGACAATAGGAGGAATGGAACCCTCTCGAGTAACAGGAGTAGGATCACTGCAGAGAACAGGTCCTTGACTCCGACGCCTCTTAAGAGAACGGAGAATTAAAGATGAGTCATCTTCCTCCTCCTCGGATTCCTCAATGAGGGACTCAGAAATTAGAGTGAGTGTTGTAGTTCCTGTCCCAGACAAGGCGCTCTGCCAATCAGTTCTCTGCAGAATGGTAGGCAGGTCGCTAAGACGCCTTAATCTCTTCCGCTTATGTAAAGATTTCTCGAGAGAAGATGGCAACGGAGGAGAAGTTTTCCTTGACATCGGATCAGGAGAAGTATCAAGAATAGCAGCCTGAACTGGTGCACCAGTGTCCTCTTCCTTTTGTTCTGAGTCATCAGATGCACTATCCCCCTTGAAGTCCTCCATCCCAGCCACCTTTGTGCTGCCAGCCCTCTTTTTCTGGGCATACTAGGATCTGATCTCCCGCAGACTGGTGTGATGTATATTGAAATTTTGCGGAGGAGAATTGGCATCCGCGAACCATTTACAGAAGCCGAAGCTCATACTTGAGTTCGGGATCTTGAGCGGAAGATCTGGCAAGAGTTCCACCTGCGACGACGTGAAACCAAGCTCGGGCTCCCTCAAGAACATTCCCAACAAAGCTTAACTCTCTATTGGGGTTACCAATGTAAAGTTGATCGTACCCAAACTGTCGGGCAAAACGACTTGGGTAGTAAGGTTCTATATAGCAGAGATTTTCCAAGCGGAGGACCAAATGTCCTCAGTGGATGTTTATCAACCACCAGAAACATCCTGAGGACAGGGTGGTAAAGTTATCAGTGCCAGCAATGTCCGCGAATTCTTCCCCGTATCCAGCATTCGGGAAGTATGGGAAACATATGAACAGCTCAAAAGCCAAGAAATGACGAAGGGTTTTGCAGATCGCGGCCATGTAGCCTCCCTTCCACTGTGACCTCTCATTGTGCTGCACTTTGGGAGCATTTAAGTCAATCTTCGAGTCTGCAGGACTCATCAAAGAAGGGCAATGTAGAACTAGCCAAGCCATCAAATAAGTATAGGGAAGTTCTACACGCGGATTAGGAGTCCGGATGACAGGATCTCCTTTCTTCTTCTGCTCCTTCTTCACATTGCAGAATTTATCAGATAGTCTTCTTAAACCGCTTTGGATACTGCATACCATAGCGGGCAACAAATTGAGCCACCTAACCAACGCCAGTAGAACGGTTGGGTATACGGCCCCAATAGGTATGTTTTTCTGTGAAGCAATAACACACTTTTTCAGCCAAACCAATAAATAACCCGCCAAGAAGGCAGGGTCAGATAAAGGTTGAAGAGCCAGATAATGGAAACTCTCGAAAGACGTCCCAGCTTTGAAAATTTCCTCGTCAGTTTCGGCGACATAAGCATCTGTCCCGAAGCTTGCAATTCTTTTCTCAACCTCCTTTTCAGAAACTGGAGGAAGGCGAATGAAGCTCGATTACTCCTGGAAAAGTTAGGCAGGAGGTATTGCAGCCACTTCTTTGGCTTCAAACTACGAGTGCCCGATATGTGGGTGCATATGTGATAATGGCAGAGCAGATCCCAGTAGGTGTCATAAGCCAAAAGATCCTGAGTCTTCAGCAGATGGAGTTCTTCTCCGGTCGGAACGTACTCTTCATATGGGATATCTCCCATGGGCAAGCCCGAGATCTCATGCATCTCATGGAGGGCGAAATCCAATTCGCCTCGAGGACAAAAGATTGTACAAGTATCAGGATTGTACAAGTATCAGGATTGTACAATTCCAATAAAGCAAAGAAATGAAATCTGCTTGCGGGAATGCCATGCTGAACGGCCCTGACGGCGCGATACAATCCCGCATGATGAAGCTGATCTCTAAATGATCGTAGAAAGAAGTCGGTTAAGACCGCCCACTCTCCTTTCGAGGAACAGTGAACCCAGCCCGGGGGACGAAAGTCCTGAACAGGAAATTCTCCTTGCGTGTTGGTAAAACGATGTAGAAAAGTTCACGCAATTATAGGAACCTCGCCTCTGGGGAGATCATGTTTAAGCAATCTTGGCAGCAATCCGCGAAAGCTCTTCCCACTACCACGAGGAAAAACACCTTGAGCATTGAAGCCCCCCAACAAGACACCGTCCTGTGACCTGTTTATGTGCCAGTCCATTCGCCTGGGCACAGAAAGGGACTGAAAGAATAAGAATGGATAAGATCTCTCCATGTTAGAAAGAAACAAGTGATGGCCTTCAACTTGACGAAGCCACTTATAATCGCCATCTTCCAAGCCACTGTCGGGCATTGGAATATGGTCCCTAAACAAGAAGACAGGCTTGAGCAACGGAGACCGATTTTCTCCTTCAAAGGAGGCATTAGTCATCAACTCTCGCAATGATGAACGAGAAGGGTGGAGAATCTTATCTGCTCTCTCTTGGTTATCCGAAGCTATACAGTGGGGAAAGACATGACCAAATCTGAACTCTTTCTTCCCATCATAGCCATCAGAATATCCGAGATAATGATCCTTTAACCAAGGATTCAAGGCGTAATCAACTGCAAAAGATATGCAGATTCAGAGACAAGAAAAAAAATCAAAAGAAAAGGGACTGCCTTCCAAAAAATTTTTTACTTACCTCCGATCAAGGGTTCCTGCCGAACCACAATCGAATTAGAAATTGCTCGAGGATCTTGACGACCACTAGCAGCAGCATCAAAGGAAGAAACTTTCTTCGGCATCCTTTGCAGATGAAGAAAATCCTTCGCACAGAAAATCAAAAACTATGGGAGATTGAAGACGAGAAGTCTGAGGAGCTCTAACGAAGAATTCGGATTTCAAATTTCTTGAGATAGGGGCAACCTCTCTCATAAGTGGAGGTTATATAGCCAGTGATTTGACGCCCAGGATCTCTGAACAGACGTGATATCCGGCGAATCGTGTAGATACCTTTTCATTTAATGCGGCTCAGAAAAACGCCTCGAAACTGACGCTGTAGAAAAGCAACTGCCTGCCAGCCTTCCCGCAAAAAGTTCGCGACCCTAATACAGAGTCGTTTTCGATTCAAAGATGGAGAGTCGCGCCCCTAATACAGAGACGTGTTCCTTCCGAAGACAGTTCGATACCCTAATACAGAGTCGTTTTCTACTCAAAGACGGAGAGTCGCGACCCTAATACAGAGACGTGTTCCTTCCGAAGACAGTTCGCGACCCTAATACAGAGTCGTTTTTTACTCAAAAACGGAGAGTCGCGCCCCTAATACAGAGACGTGTTCCTTCCGAAGACAGTTCGCGACCCTAATACAGAGTCGTTTTCTATTCAAAGATGGAGAGTCGCGCCCCTAATACAGAGACGTGTTCCTTCCGAAGACAGTTCGAGACCCTAATACAGAGTCGTTTTCTACTCAAAGACGGAGAGTCGCGCCCCTAATACAGAGACGTGTTCCTTTCGAAGACAGTTCGCGACCCTAATACAGAGTCATTTTCTACTCAAAGACGGAGAGTCGCGCCCCTAATACAGAGACGTGTTCCTTCCGAAGACAGTTCGCGACCCTAATACAGAGTCATTTTCTATTCAAAGATGGAGAGTCGCGTCCCTAATACAGAGACGTGTTCCTTTCGAAGACAGTTCGTGACCCTAATACAGAGTCGTTTTCTATTCAAAGGTGGAGAGTCGCGCCCCTAATACAGAGATGCATTCCTTCCAAAACAAAAGTTTGCGACCCTAACACAGAGTCGTCTTCTTCGCAATATAAATCAACGATCCTAACACGGAGTCGTATGATCCAGAAATTGTCAATAAATGAGGCCCTAACACAGAGTCACATTTCCCTTCAAAAGCAAGAAGCAGTAGTGACGCTAATACAGAGTCACAGACTTCTGAAAATGCAATAGAGATTCTAATACAGAATATTATATCCAAAGTATTCCAAAACTCCTTCAAAGTCATGAGAGTTTTTGAAAACTTTGGAGGAGGTTTTGTCAGCGAAAAAATTCTGGAAAAGCAAAGCAGATTCATGAATTCAGAGACGGAAGCCCGCAACTCATTTGATCCGCGAGTCTAAGAAACTGAGATCCGCGAGTCTAAGAAACTGAGGTCCGCGATCCAAACGACAGAACAGGTTCACGAATCTAAACCTGAGATTCGCGACACTACTTATAACTTTCGGGTGGGGGTTTAATACAAAGTCACCCGACCCGAACAAAAGAATTGCCACCTCGGATAGTGGGACTAACTGCCAAACGAATGCAGCGGCGTCACTTCGGTCGTGGGAGCAACTGCCTAACGAATATGGCGGCACTTCTCGAGTAGTGGGAGCTAACGGACGAGCAAATATGGCGGGACGTTACTCCAAACCCCCTATAAAAGGTGGGGAGCGAAAGATATACAGAGACAAAGACGGACAGAGAGACAGACAGAGACAAAGACGTCTCCTCCCAGAAATTATCCCTTGTAATTAAGAGTAAAGAGCCCCTTTTTCTTTTCCTTTAGCCAACTGAGAGAAATTGTAAGGAGTTTCAACAGAGAGCAGGATCGTCCTCCATAACTACCTAGAAACCCAGCTTTAAACAAAGGGGAAGTCCATCTTCCTCATCTTCTGTAAACGAAAAACCGTTAGATTGTAATCCTTTATTGAAAGATTGTCAGTAAAGAGAAATTCAATTTTCATGGCAAACAGCAGGTGATGTTAATGCATCTTTAATATCCTCTTTGGAGGCTTTAGTAAAGCCTGTAAGCACAGAAAGTTTTTCTTAGCCAACACGCATGGTTTCACCACGTTCCGTTGCACTGGGGTCGACATTTGGCACAGCGGTCATGCAGCTAGCATCAGTGGTCTCAACAACAAAGCTAATGACAACTCCAGCATAAGTTGTGACTAATTCATTGGATGCGACGGCTATTCCATCATCAGTATCACATATGGCATCAATACCTCCTGCTGTCATTCCAGCATCCATACGTCCTTTTCCTGCAGCATCAATAAGTTCGAAACAAAATTCGGTTTCTAGCTTCAGTGAAAGAATTATTAATTGCAATGTTGAACTCTTCCTTGAACTCTTTCTTGGATGCATTGAGGAGATCCTCAACGAAGAGGATTCTCTGGAGAGGGTCCATCCTCTCATGGTGAGTCACTTAGACCATATCACTAGGACTGGAGGACCGCAGCGGGCAGCTCCTTATAGGGCTCGATGGGATGAGCTGGAGGTCCAATTGTCATTGCTCAACAGTCTGCGCCATACCAACCTTGCCGAGATGACAAACCAAGAAGTGGCTTGCTTACGAGCCCAAAACTTGGCTTCCATGCCGAACTGCAGCGGAATATAGAGCATCAGGCCCAACTAGTTGCGGGACTCAAAGGTTTTTCAGAGAAGTTAACTTGGGACTTGGCCCAGATTGAGAATAATATCGAACACCGCCGTAACTCAATAAGCCGCAAGCGGGAGATCATTGCTAAAGCTCAAGCTTTGATTGCCAATCTTGAACTTGAAATTCGAACTTTTTCTGACAAAGCATCCGAAATCTCACAGCAAAAGGAACAAACCGAGCATGATATCATCATCGGCATCAGGGAGTTGGAAGAATTCAAGATTCAGGCTGCACAACAACCTCCCATGGATGAAATGGACTTGCAGAGGAGAGCTCTAGAAACAACAAGGGAGAACCTTCACCGTAGGCTACAAGAGATAGAAGATGCTTTAAAGGCTTTGTCTCAGAAGTAATTATTATTATTACTTATTGGTTATTTGTAATAATAAAGAAAAAACTTTGTTGTGTGTCGCTGTATCATTATTATTATTATCTCTTTAATAAAAGTTACAATCATTTATCTATTTACTCTTATTTTATTACATACATATACATATATGTATTTTATACATTTCATGGATAGTGACCCAAACTATTCAAAGGCTCAGGACGTGATAGTAAGAGTTTTCACATGAATTTGATCCTAACTGTCCAGCGACATATAGTACGACTTATTAGGATTGACAAACGATAGGCAGATGTATGATATTAACGTGCCTATTGATGACAAGATAATATTAACGTGCTTCTAGGATGACAAGCAGAGGTATGATATTAACGTACTCATAGGATCCTAACCGTTCAGTGACATCTAGTATAATGGATTAGAAAGAAATAGAGGTATCGTTAAACATGTCTCAGAGCTCGACCTATTCAGAGGATCTGGTCGTGATAGGAATGCGCTGACTAACAGAGGTGATTGTTAACATATTTGGCCTCAAAATCTGACTATCAGAGGTAACTGTTAATTTGATAGGACAAATGATTGTCGTCAGAGGTGACTTTTAACTTAATGATATTAAAAACAAGTTCATCAGAGGTTGTAATATTGGACTTGATGAAGTGTGAGTTTTGTCTTTTTGTCAGAGATGAAATCTTAACTTGACAAGGAATCGATCTGATTAAGGTTTTTAGTAAACCCCCATCTATCAACGGATTTGATTAGCCTTTATCAACTACCATTTGAGTTGGACTAGCCATGTTATTCTCCTCAGCATGGTGAGTTATCGAAGGTTTTATTTAGGCTTAGATGCTAAACGTTCTTTCTTCTCTTTACCTTAGCAGCTTTGGGCAATGATGTATCCTTATATTCATATAAGGATATTATCGTGACAGATTATCGTAGGATTTTTAGCAAACCCCCAGTTATCAACGGGTTTGATTTGCCTTTACCAACTACCGTTTGAATTGGGCTAGCCATGCTATTCCCCTCAGCATGGTGAGTTATCGAAGGTTTTGTTTCGGTTTAGATGCCAAATGTTCCTTCTTCCCTTCTGCCTTAACAGTTTTGGGCAATGAAGTATCCTTATATTCATATAAGGATATTATCATGACAGATTTGTCCTACGATTTTTAGCAAACCCCTAGCTATCAACGGGTTTAATTTTTCTTTACCAACTACCGTTTGATTTGGGCTAACCATGCTATTCCCCTCAGCATGGTGAGTTGTCGAGAATTTCGTTTGGGCTTAGATGCCAAATGTTCCTTTTTCCCTTCGCCTTAGCAGTTTTGGACAATTCATACTTTTTCCCCCAGAATGATGGGTTTATGAGAATTTTGTTCTCTTCCCGTTACCTTGATGGTATCGGGCAATTCATGCTCTTACCCCTAGCATGATGGGGTTGTTGAGAATTTCGTTTGGGCTTACATGTCAAACTTTTTCTCTATCCTTAGTAATAGAGAGACGTAGGATTCGTTTACATTTTATGACCCAAGTTGGGGTGTGAAATTTTGTGCTAGCGATGAGTGAAAATTTCTTCTCTTATTGAAATGAAATAGAGGTCGGATGAATTTATGTCTTTAAGAATAATATTTTTTTAGGAATTTTTCATTAATTGGCATCATCATCCGATCACCATGTTGATTAATCAATCGATATGCTCCATTTGAGTAGACCGTCTCTACTACAAATGGGCCCTCCCATTTTGGCTGAAATTTGCCTTTAATCTTGTGCGTCAGAATCATAGGACGCCTGACCGTTAAGACCAAATCACCCACTTTGAAAGTTCATTCCTTCACTTTCTTGTTAAAAGCTCGGGATATTCGCGCTTGATAAAGCTCCATTTGTTGTTGAGCCTTTAAGCGCTTCTCATCTAATGCTTCTAATTCCCGAAGTCGTTGGCTATATTTTTCCTCAGTGGTCATCCTTGTAGCTAATTCCACCTGAAGAGAAGGAATTTGAATTTCCAGAGGTAGTACGGCTTCGCAACCATACACCAAAGAAAATGATGTACTCTTTGTCAATGTCCTAACCGTTGTGCGATAAGCCCATAAACAGGCTCCCAATTTCTCGTCCCAATCGCACTGACTTGTAGTGACGAATTTCTGCAAAAGTTTCACAATAGTCTTATTGAACACTTTAGCTTGACCATTTACAGTAGAGTTATATGGAGACGAAAATATATTCTGTATTATGAACTTATCACATAATTTAGTGTAGGTCTTACTAGTGAATTGAAGGCCGTTGTCGTTGATGATCCGTCTAGAAACACCAAAGCGATAGATGATGTGATGTTTGATGAAATTAACCACATCGTTTGTTTTTACTTCCCTCAAAGAGATAGCTTCTGCCCATTTTGAAAAGTATCGGTTATAGCTAGTATAAACCGATGTCCACGAGAAGATGGTGGATTGATAGGACCAATGATATCCATTCTCCACGTCTCAAACGGCTACGTAATCATGGTTGGATGTAGGTACTCTGCAGCCTGATGTATATAGTTTGCATGCACCTGACACACATGACATTTCTTCGTATATGCCATGGCATCAGACATCATTGTTGGCCAGAAGTAACTCACTCTTTTTATCCGATCTCCTAATTTAGGTCCCGGCTGATGAGCACCACAGGCTCCGTCATGTGCTTCTTTAAGCACTTCTTGTGCCTCTTGTTATGATAAGCACCGAAGTAAAACTCCACCTGATATTCTTCGATACAAGATACTAAGGTTAGGATTATAATAGAATTTTTCTGCCTCTTTCTTCACTTTGGCGGCTTCTTTAGGATCTTCGGGTAATATCACGTAAAGCACAAAGTCGACGAACACGAACCGCTAATCTTTGGGCTCGAAGTTCATTCCTGACGCATAGACTTCATTCGCCTCAAGTATTTTCTCAGGGCAAAGAAGCTCACAGCTTCCAATCTCAATATTTTTGCTCGACTTAGCAGGGAGTGCTAATATAGCTACGAGGGAAGCCAAGGCATCAGCGTATGCATTCTCGTGTCTTGGCACGTAGTCAATATAGAACTCTTTGAGCGAGTTGGCAAGTTTGATTGTCGCCTTATAGTAAGGTATGAGATACTCATGTTTAACCTCGTATTCTCCTCTTACTTGATTCACTCTGAGTTTGGAATCCCCATAGGCCTCTAAACGTTGGATTCCTAGCTGTTGGGAAATTTGCAGTCCTGTCAATAATGCATTGTACTCAGACACATTATTAAAACAGGGCCGAGTCAGTGAGTACTCTCGAGGGATTACATGATTCTACGGGGATATTAAAACCACCCCCACTCCGGAAGAGTTATTTCTAGGGGCTCCATCAAAGAATAGCTGCCAAACCGATTCTTTAAAAATCATGTTGGCTTCTGCCATTTCATCTGGAATATCCTCAAAAGTTTAGAGGATTCTGGAACAGGATGTTCCGCTAAGAAATCAACAATTGCTTGTCCCTTGATCACCTTTTGTGGTATAAATTACATGTCATATTGCGATAGGAGGATCGACCAATTAGCTAACCTGCAATTGAGTGACCCATGCTTGGTCATGAGCACTCTCAGGAAATTTACCTGAGAAATCACATGAATTATTTGGCCTACTAAGTAATGTCACATTGTCTGAGCAGCGAATACCAGGGCCAAACATTCTTTCTCTACTGGAGTGTACCGATGTTCGGTGCCTACTATAGTTCTACTAAGGTAATAAATGGCTTGTTCGTGGCCTGAGTCATTTGTTTGGGCCAACAGGGTGCCAAGTGAATGGTCCATCGCCCGAACATATATCAAGAATGGTTTTCCTGATACTGGGGCTACCAGCACCGGAGGTTTTATGAGATACTTCTTGAGATCCTCAAAGGCTTGTTGACAAGCTTCATCCCAAATGAACGACACCCCTTTCTTCGTTAACTTGGTGAAGGGTTGGCATCACCTTGAAAAATTATCGATAAATCTCCGAATATATGTCAATCTCTCTTATAATCCAAGAAGTTCTTTAAGGTTCTTTGAGGACTGCATCTCTTGAATTTCTTTTACCTTTTTCGGGTCTAAATGGATACCCTTGGATGTAACAACGAAACCAAAAAAATTACCACTAGAGACACCGAGAAAATATTTAGTCGGATTCATTTTTAATTGGTGTTTTCTCATAATGCCAAACATCGCTTTTAAATCTTGGAGATGATCGTCTTGATTGCGACTCTTGATGGTCAGGTCGTCCACGTAGCACTCTACTGGTTTACGGAGATGCTCGTGGAAAATTGTGCTCATAGACGCTCATATGTTGCACCTGCTTCTTCAAACCGAATGGCATGACCATATAACAGTACACGCCTAACGGTGTCCTGAAGGCAGTGTTTCTCATCTTCTGGGCACATTTTGATTTGATTGTACCTGGAGAATCCATCCATAAAAGACATCCTTTCGAACCCGCAGGTATTGTCAATCATGACATCCGTTATCGGAAGTGAAAATTCATCTTTAGGACATGCTGCATTGAGATCCCGAAATTCAATGCATATTCGGATTTTTCCATTCTTCTTGGAAACTGGAACGATATTCGCTACCCAATCAGGATGTTGTTCTTCTCGAATGAAGTTAGATTGTATAAGCTTCTTCACTTCATCTTCGATTGATTCCATTAATTCTGGACGGAATCTTCTTTGTTACTATTTTACTAGTTTTGCATCCTGCTTAATATTAAATCGATGCATAGCAACTTGAGGATCTAAATCTGGCATGTCTTTATAATTCTAGGTAAAGACATCTATGTATTCTCGAACGAGAATCACAAGGTCATCTCTTTCATTAGGAGACAAACTCTCGTTTATAATTATGGATTTAGGATTGGTTTCATTACCCATATTTATTTGGATCACCTTATCCTCAGTAGGAGGTTCACGTTGCTCAAAGCGCATGTTCTATTGGATATCGAGATGCTTAACTAGCACTTCATCTTGTATAAGAGCCAGTTCATCGTTTTCATCTGGGGTCGGGCTGACAGAGGTCATTTTTACAGTCAAATCCTTGCATAACACTCCCAGACTAATATCTGAATCCCAATCGGAATCTTCTACATTTTGGCAAATCATATCTTCGATATCCAAAGGATCGGGTGTTGTGACGTATCCCAACCGCCTACCGATTTTGTGATAATAGTCCGGCTCTTTTCCTTTGGGCACGAATGAGGAAAGCAAATTTCGACATCCCTTACCGAAATTTAATCCAGGTTTATGGATGAAATCATATCCCATCTTTGCCATCATTCGAAATGACTTTAGTCCATAATGATAGAATTGAGGGGCTTCCTGAGCTTCATCCTCACTATTACCGGATGAGGCTACATGTGATCGAACCCTTCAAAAAAGAATAGGTTTTGGATCTGGTCAATGTGCCGGTACTTCGAACACCGCCCCATCTACATTTTCGATGCTTGATTGTAACATCATTGATGATCTAATTGGCATGTGTATGGTTGCTAAAGTCTCGAATTCTGAGATATTATCTGCATTCGTACTAGTAGCTAAAGGTATAGAATCAGTAGAAACACCAGATAAATAAGCAAATTCTAAATTTTCATTTATTTTCCACTCGCCTTCATTACTGGCGGTGTCATTTATATCTAAATCTTCAAGATTAATTACAAGAGGTTCAAAGCCTTCATTGGCAATAAACACCCCTGGCTCAGTATCAGCTTCATTCCCACTATCATATTCATCGTGCAGTGGGGGATCGACTTCAGCACTCTCAGCATACAAAAGGGCGTCTACGAAGTAGTTTTCAACACTCTTGAATGGCTGCTTATCAGCAATCAGAGTATGCACTTCTCCATCTTCATCCACGTACTTCATGCATTGGTGCAGGGTGGACGGGACGATCATATTGGCATGAATCCATGGTCACCCTAGAAGAAGGTTGTAGGAAGTGTCTGCTTCAATTACATAACAGGTCACTTTGCTTTTGAGATCTCCGATCTGGCATCTTAGCCTGATCTTACCCAGAGGATGACTGTCATTGGCGTTGAAGCTAAAAATGGCGGTATTAGTTGAAGTCAATCTGTGGGGAGGGATACCGAGAAACTGCATAAGCCTTCGCGGTATAATGCTCAAGGCAGAACCCGAATCAATCTGAATTCGACCGACTTCTGTTGAGCCAATATACCCTGTATAGTACAGAGGCCTGTTGTGTTTGATATTCTTCAGCTGCATAACCTCTGGTGTGAAAGTAATATAAGGTGCATGCCTCGACACTGAATTGCAGTGCGGGCATGCCTCCTCAATCTCTTCTGGGAGATGGGCTAGGAAAGCTTCAGATTTTGCTAGGGCTTCCCTTAGTGCGTCTCTTGTAGATTTTGACAAGTGCAATAACTCATACAGAGTTATTCTTGCAGGTATATCTACTAGTTGCGCCATAATATCAAACTGAAAAGAAGAGCTTTGCTCTTCATGAGCATCTTTCCGTAGAGCCCAGTTGTATCTAAGCTCCTTTTGTTTTCCTTTGTCGGAAATCTGCTTAGTGGTTCCCTTATTGGCCTCCTTTGTTGACTTAGAAGAGCCAGCTTCTGTGTTTGTGGGATCCTTCAAATATTGTCTCCCGGATCTGGTTCCAGAAAGTAGCGCGGGGTTCATTCTCCACTGCTAGAACAGTCACCTCTGGTTCAAAATCTGTTAGTAAAGGTATGTTATCTGCATCCTTCTCAATTGTTGCTGAGACAACATTGCACATGTGTTGTTTTTCTCTTATTCCTCTTGGGCCCCACGGTTGTCCATTGTTCATTTTTGAGAATGTCTGGATGCACCCAAAGGACTTCTTATTTCTCTGTTGTGAAAGGAACTCACCCTTTCTTCTGCTGGCTATGGGGGTCTAAATTAACTACCTTGAGCTCACCTTTTGGAATAGGAGTGAGCCCAAGTGGTATCTCTAGACCACCCACTGTAAATGTAGCCGAGTTAGCTGTAACCCTTTTTTGTTCAGTTTTGAGCTGAACGGCTCCAACATCAATCAACGCCTGAATTTTATCTTTTAAAATAAAACAATTTTTAGTAGGGTGGCCTACAATCCAGTGGTATAAATAGTAGTTCGGAGTATTAGTCTTCCCAACCTCTTCAGGTCTCTTTCTCTCTGGCAACTTGAGCATATTGCATTTGGTGAGCAAATTAAACATGGTGACAGTATGCTCATCTTTAAATGAATACTATTTTTGTGACTTGGTTTGCCTTGCTATGTTACTTTTAGCTGACCCTTCTTTTGGCTTGGATGTGTTTTCCATTTCCATTAAGTCTTTCCCTCTGGAATGGGAGAAATGGGATGGAGATTTATTTGAAGTGACCCTTCTCGCAGATTACTGCTCCTCGAGGCGTCGGAGTATGTCCTCGGACTGTTCACCCTGCTTGAGTAGGTCCTTCCAAGACTTGGATTCAACCGAACCCATTTTGACCAAAACATCGGTCAGTAAGTTATGTCTGCAAGTTTCTACGAGAGTCTCCTACGCCATACCATGTGGACACCGCATGGAAAGCTCTCGGAACTTCTCGATAAAGGCTTTCACTGTCTCGCCCTCTCACTGCTTTGCTGCTAGCAAGGATGGCACCGAGACCTCAGTATCATCTTCAAAGAATCAGGCTAAGAACTCACGTTCTACATCAGCCCATGATTTAATTGTTCCCTGGGATAATTGCATAAACCAGGTAAATGCGGGTCCTTGTAAGGTGCTCGTAAATATCTTGATTAAGGTTGGATCGTTCCCCATTAGGTGTCCTATCTGTGACAGGAAGTAGAAGATGTGTTGTTGTGGTGAGCCTTTTCCGTCAAATGACTGAAGGTTTAACAGTTTGTAGTTTGCAGGGTAGGGTGTAATTTCCCACTCTATGGGATAGGGACGCACTATCCCCACTTCCTGTAACTTTTTGTGGTGAAGAAGAGCTTGCAGCTGGTTCTCCATCTTTTCCATCTCTCTACATGAGGGTTAATAACCACCTTCACTTTTTCTTTCTCTCCTGAATGAGGAGGTTGTTCTTCATAGTCGCCTTTGCTATCTTCATCTATGTGGACATGTTGTTTCTCTTCCTGCCGCTTAGAAGTGGACGACGAGGATTAGCCTTTCTTCTTTTGAGCCAACAACTCAGTTAAGAGTTGCTTCATTTCTTCCATGGTCTCATCTTGCTGTTTGAGACGTTGTTCTTGTCCCTCAAATCTTCGAGAGACTTCTTCTGGAAGGTCAGTCACATTCACTGCAACCTCTGAATCTCTGTTTGAATTAGAATAAGACGAAGACACAACGACAAAACATTTGTCTTCCTCATCATCAGATCCTCCAGCTAATTTCTTATAATTCAATGGTATGGCAGCTCCTCTCCTAGCCCGAGTGTGTCGATACATGCCCTCTGGCTCGATAGACACTCCCTTTAACCTTGGAGTGAACTCTTTATCTAAAGAGTCGCTTTCGGCAACCTTTTTTCCCTTACTAACCATATGGGATGAAGCAGCGAGCAGATCATTCCCAGAGCATATCTTTTTTACCATCCGTTATCTTTTCGGCTCAGCAATCCACTCGAAAACGGACGGTCTTGATTTGCATTTACAATTTGATAGAACGACTGAGATCAACCATTCACAATGGCAATGAGGAGTGGATTGGGAGGCGCTCCTCTTCTGAGTGAGATACTCCCTCAAATTTTGAGACTCATTCTCATTTAAATTTGCAATCTGACGCCTCTTGCGTCGCAAGTTTTGTTCATAGTACTGCTTAGTTTGCAGTATCTCAGGGCTAAGCACTTTTCAGTATCAGAACGATCTCTTTTGAGGAGTCTTCCAGAGTGCGTGCTGGCCTGCACAGTTGAGTGGGCCCCGCAAGCATCTAAATTACATTTCGGAATATGATGGAGAAGTTCATACTTCTGATGAAACCTGCAGTTGCGCCTGCGGATTTGCACTCGTGGAATTTCTCCTATCTGATGCCATGCTCGGTACACCGTTCAGGGTTGCTTTCTGCATTGGATTTTCTAGACAGATCTCTTTTGACTGTAATTTTTCAAAAAGGGGTGCCCGTTGGGCTTTATACCTTAGATTCCTCTTTTGGGAGCGGGTAAGAGTTTGGTCTGATTTTGGAGTGGGCGATGACGCCATATGTTTCTTGACAGACAATGACGTCTTGTCAGTTTTAATGGGCGATGACGCCTCGTAAGTTTTAGTTTTTACAGGCGAAAACGCCTCATAAGTATTCACAGGCGATGACGCCTTTTCATTTCCGGTGGGCTATGATGCCTCACTTTTCTTCATCGTCGTCCAGCGATGACGCCTAGGCTCTGAATCAGAGGAAGAGAGAAATTCCTCATATTTTTACTGGTCGACTTCTATGACCAGTGTCTCAACAACAGATCCGATGGGTACCAAGTCGGACTGTGCCACAACATTCTCTGTCGTGAATAGAGAGGCTCCACTGTGGTCACCAGTTCTTATTTGCTCAAAAATTGAACATTTCCTTCCATTGTAAAATTTTTTGATTACAACGAGAGAATTGAGATTAAAAAAATTTGAGAAATAACAAGAACGGGAATATTGATTGATTCTCATTTTGATGTTGGTTTGGGTGGTGGTGGAGCCTTGCTAATGCACTCCGGTGACCGTCTGACTGTGAAGAAGAGAAACTGCTTCTTTCTGCGAACTCCTGAAGAAAACCCACTCTGGATGTTTCTGAATTCTCCAAACTCTCCTGAAAAGTCTCTTCTCAATTCAACTCTCGTTATTTTATAGATTGAAGAGCTTCTTTTTCGGCTCAAATTCCGGGATCACGTAATCTCTACGAAATAGACAAACGGGAACAGACGGGTTACAACCCGTGGGAGCCCTCCCGCGAGTTGCACCCGCGGGAGAGCAACCCACGGGCGCTTTCCCGCGGGTGCACCCGCGGGAGCCCTCCCGCGATTTGGCACCCGCGGGAGCTCTCCCATGGGTGTCAACCCGCGGGAGCTTTCCCACGGGTATCCGCGGTTAATTTTTTTTTTTTTTTTTTTTTTAAGTGTCTACATATATATGTTGTATGTGATATGAGAGATATGAGCTATTAAGAGATTGCGTTTTGTTACTACGCGAGATTGTAGAGATAGAGAGATAATTGGATATATTTTGTAACTTTTATTTTTCATAATGGATCTTTCTCTTATTGCCCCATTGACGTAGACCGAATTTGGTCAGTCGAACCGCATTAATCTCTTGTGTTCTTCTTGTATTTATTGTGTATTCTATCTCGTTTACTCGACATGGTGATCTTATGGTATTTTAATATCCAATTAGGGAATTCGATCCCCCAACAACTGGTTAAGAGCTCAAGTTGTGGCCCAAGAGAAAGTGAAAACTATATGAAGCCCGAAGTAGTTAGGTGGTGCATATAATTACGGTATACTTATAATGAAAGGAAAGATTATTAAAAGCTCATATGTAAATATAGTCCCATATTGAATAAGGTTTAAATAACAAACTGACATCTCTATCTATTAACTTAAGTTTTTGGATTAGATTAGTTTTCAGTTTTGTATTTAAAACTTATCATGCTCTTAAGAAGACCAACATTTCTCCCCTAATAAATGGTCGCACCTGGATTGCGAGCACAGACGCTGAGGGAGATGGTGCTAGTGGTGGCATTACTGGAGTCTTCTGTTTGTAGGCTTAAAATTTTGAATTGATCATAATTCCTTTTGGTTGGGATTTGGCGATTGGATAAATACCCATGTGTAGGCTTGAAATTTGGACTCGATCAGAATTCCTTTGTTGGCTCCAGAATAGCAAACACTAAAAAAAGATTGGTTAAAAATTGAGTGGAGTTCGGGGCATAGATTAATGGTTGTGATTGTTCAAAGTGTGGATTGAGAAATCGATACTCGATTAATGTAATGTAGGAGTCGAATTCCAAGTTTTTCAATATTTCGAACGTAGTGGTGGATGTATATTGGGCAAAATCTACTGTCTGGAGCAGAATTTGTATAGATCAATGGCAATCAATAGAGATCAAGAGTTCAGTGTTAATCGAGATGAATGATGGTTGATAGTTGGTAGATTGTCCAATGATGAGGTATGGTGTAATACTTCATGGTGATGGATGTAGTTACTTCATACCATGGTATAGCATATGGTAATGTATAATCACCTATGTTGGCCTTTGGATATAGTCACGGTTTTTTAGATTAAGGTGAAGTACAGTATAGCAATTACATTTGTTTGGTGTATGATATGAGAAGTGATTATGAGTGCTCAGATAGTTCTGGTATTTTAGACAAAATATAGCATGGTGCAACAATTATAAGTGTTAAGTGATGAGCATAGTGTAGTAGTCGTTAGTGTTTTAGTGAGTACGATTTAGTGATCATAAATACTTGGAGGAGAATAGGTTTGGTGATCATGAGTGCTCCAGTATGGAGATGGTGATGACTATACGAATTGTTTCCGGTAGAAGGAGCATGGTGCATGTGCGGTGGATGTCTACAAATTAGATAACGAGAACAATGGAGTTTCTCCAAAATGCATAACTCATCGATACGAGCAAAGATGAAAATTATTTGGTTTGTGTCTCTACAACACTCCAATTTCCATATTCATTTTATTAATTACTATAATCACCTTAATTATCGACTCGATACTAAGTTAATTTGATATATATTGTATTCTAGTCATTAGATTTATCCAAAAACTTAATAGACATGTTTTTCTCTTCTTCTAGATTTATGGTTATTTTTTGTATTTTTTGGAATAGTCAAATCTTAACATATTAAAATAATATTATTTAAATTTAGGACCACTTTGATTAAAACTGAAGCATTGACTTTGACATTGACCTTTAACGAAATTTTTTGGCATAGTCCACAAAAATTTTATTATATCTTACTCATACATAGTTTCATAGTAAATATGTATGTATATGTTAATACAATAGGTATATATAAAATTATACATCAAATCAAATCAAAATCCACATTACCTTGTCACCATACCTTTATCCTTGGAAGCATGGCATGAAACCTGTTAAAATACAAAATAATTTTTCCTAACCCTCACCACAACTTCGTAGTTTTGGTAAAGGGTATTTCAATATGGTATCAGAGCAACCCAGGTTCAATTTCCGCAGGATTGCAGATTTTAAAAAAATTATACCGCTGCGTAAAACTCAGATTTCTACCCAAAAATGAGCCTTCAAGCTGCAGGGGCGTGTTAAAATACAAAATAATTTCCCTCAGCCCTCACAACCAATACCTCTTGCACACCCCTCATTTTGATTTTTCCCTCTTTTCGTCTCTATCCATTCATTTATATTTGTTTTTTCTTTCACTTTCTATATCTCTCCTAACTCTCTCATTTTGAAAGAAAAAAATTTTAAAAAAAAACAGAAAGAGAAGAAGAAGAAATCTCGTAGCCTCAAAATAGGCTTATTACATGTAACCAATCAAAACAAGCAGTAACTCTACATCATTTTATACTAGAAATCTAAGATTAAATTTATATTTTATATTTAAATAAAATATTTAAAGAAAGAATCATACTAAAAACAATAATTTTATAGTTAATACAGAGAATACCTATGAAAATAACTCCACATTCATGTTGTATTAAAACTAGTTTAAATAAAGATTAGAAATTTGATATTCATGCTTAAATAAATATAGTTGTGAATGAGTCATGCTAAATCAAAGATTGCTTAATTATTTCAAGTTCTAATTATGAAAATAAATCCTTATCTTTCCTCCGAGAGCATACTTATATAATTAGATCACTTTGTTCACTTCATATATTACTATAAAATCAAGGCATACATATGATAGTTATATTTTATACTTGAATAAATTATCTTGAGAAGATAAATTATACTTGAATACATATGATAGTCCGATTACGAAGTCGGGATCATACTAATAATAATATCTTCTATTATCAGTAATTTGATTCGTCTGTATAATTTTCCCAATACCTGCAGTTGATGTTCATGTGTTACATATTGGGTGTGTAGAATGGTCCCCTATTTCATTAACATTAGTACAGTCAATTATACAAGTACGATATCAGTGTAATCCAATTTAATCTAATTATTCATACTCCATCTATAACCCACGTAATTACAATCCTAAATATAACATTAGTCTTAATGCTCGTATATGTAGATCATAAGCCACAAAATTAAATGGCACATTATATATTTGTAATTACCCAAAAGCGATATAATATATATTTATTAATATATTTTTTTCTCATATATCTTTGTTAAAATAAAATTAAAAAAATAACTTAAAATATAATCTTAAGGCCAAAAATATTTTTATAAACTACTTTTTAAAGAAAGTAATATTTGAACTATTTTACTAGAGTCTAAGCCCATTTTCGTGGCCCATAATCAAATTGACAATGATGATGATAGTAATAGTAGTAATATTAATAATAATATTTACTATTATTATTATTAAGGTCTAAGCCATAATTTAAATCCAAGATCAATCATTCATTAACCTTATATCCAATCACTAAGTCAACTTTTAATTTAAAATGAGAATAATTTAAATTTGAACTTTCCATTTCTACCTCCCAATACATTTCCCTTCATCATTCAAATCCTAAAATATTTTATTAGTCAAATATATTAATGAATCATTTAACTCATTTGAATCTGATTAAAATATTATCATACAAATCTCCCCTAGTCAATTATAATTAGAAGCCATTTGAATTATTTCAAATATATAAATATTCCTAAATCTATCTCTTTTATTGGCCTTTTGAATTATTTCAAATATATCTTTAGAATCTTTTAAGTCAATCCTATTTATTAGCCTTTGACTTAAAACTTTTCTCCAAAAACTCTCTTTAATTCCGTTAATCTCTCTCCTAAATCTTTTATTCTAAATCATATTTAAACTCCTCTAACCTCCTGAGCCTCTTTTGAATATAGCTCCTTAAACTCTCTTTGCAATACACAACTTACTTTCACATCTCTCGCTCCTTTCCTTTATCTTTGCCATCGATGGAGTCTTGCCGACCACTAAAGCACTGTTGACTGCCGGATTGCCATCAACTACACGAGTCTTCTCTACTACTCAAACGTGCACCACGCTGCTGAACCATCCTACCGGCAACTATCACTATTGAAGGTTTTCTCGTTAGAGCCCTACTCGCCGAGCACCTCGTCCTTCTCCTCCCTTGGAATCTATCAAGAGGTAGAATCATCTCATTTTCTTAATGAATTTATATCTTATCGGATCTAAGTAAATAACGTCTTAATAGGAACCTAACTAAAATCAACTTTTTTCATCTTACAGACCTAAAAAGATGATTTTTTTTTTATTCGTTTCATTGTTTCAAGCTTGTCAGTTTTTAATAACTAAAAACAGACTTCTTACATATCTTAACAAGTCAAGATAATTTTCCTGAAATCATTAAAAAAAATCAATATTTATATTTATAATAATTTATTATTGATCTTTTATCAGAAATTTGATAGTGAACTTATTTGATGAATGCATTTCCAAGCTAAGCTGAGTTATTTCTCGAACTCACTTTTCAATGCACAATTCCTATTAAATAAGAATTGATTATATTTCAATTTTATTAAATACAATTATTTATTATGTCTTGATATAAATTCCTATTTCTTTCCATAAGATCAAATTTAATAATTTATTTCTTATTTTCAAATATTGTTAAATTCTCATTTTATATTCCTCATTAAGAAATATCCCTATCATTAAGTGTTATTTAAATATATAAAATTTGATACTCACAAACTTTATTTAAATAAAACGTAAATTACAAATTGACTAATCAATAATAAAAATAGTGAATCGAAATGCTAATTTATAGTAATAATTGTATGGCAACAGTGTCTGGAAAAAAGTTCTAAAAGAAACTGGTTATTTAATTAAGCAATATATTTACATGAAAAACCTTCCACTTTCTCACTCTTACCTGGCCATATCATTATGATATGTAGTCAGAAGATCTCTAAAATTTGTAATTGGAATTTGTATATGATATTAAAGTTAGTAACCTTTTTCTGAATATTACTTGATTATAATAAGCTTGAATTATACTTGAAGTCGAATTGAATCAAGATCGGTATTGATTAGAAATGTATTACACTAAACTTGATACGATCTTGATAATTGTAAATAATACTTGGTTTAGGAGATATTAATTGCTATGAATATTGTGTTTCAATTATACTATTAAGCTGTACAATTGACCTCTGGGCATACCATAGGTGCATGGTGATTAGCTGGATCATGTCAGAATATTAATGTTGCCGTTGTGTAGATCCGAGTCAGTTTCGGACAATCATGTGATAATATTTTGGGTCTATATATGAGACAATCGAAATACGGATATAGAGCATCACTTAGATTCTCCAATAATATGACATCTTAAATTAAAGCACTTTACATGTAGAGTAAAGAATAGTATTATTAGAATAAATATTTAAAAATTTTAATTAATAAATTAATTCATGTTCTGAATTTACATTTATATGCACTATTCATGTCTGTTTTAGTTACTCCAACTCTTTATTGTTTTTTTATACTAGTATTATTTATTCTATTTAGTCGCGATCTAACAACCTGAGAGTACATGTCCTGATTTTGAGATAGATTCGATGAGCAAATTGAAAATCTAAAACATTACATGGAGTAGTTGAAGCCAAAAGACGACCATTGGGCATTGTTATTTTAGATTACTTTTGCATTTGAAAAGTGTTCTTCTATTCTTGGTTATTATTAATCTTTATTTCCTTTGTTATATATTGTAATCCAGTTTTGTTCATTGAATAAAAGTTCTATTTTTCTATTAAAATATTGTTATGATATTTGGTAATGATAGATATTGTACTGAGACTTAGTGTATTTCATGAATACATTGCCGAACGACTCAGCTATCCAGTGTCTAGGATGGCGGACCATTATAGGTTATATTAGAGCTTAGGTTTCTCAATCAGTTCAAATGATTTGAATTGATTTGGATACTGTTACAAAAATTTTGCCACGTAGATATATAATACTCATTGACTTCCTTGAATCCCATGTCGTTAGCACATTTATATCTCTTATTTTGATTCTAAAATATAATTTTTGTGAAAATTTCCATCCCAAGAAAGAACTAATTATTTATTTTTTTATATTTATTCTTTTTAAAATACATTTTCTATAACCCTTATTTGATTCCAATTATTTCGAAAGATGGTTTGCATATTTCGTGGATCAATCTCAAACTTAGTTAACGAGATGGTAAAGAACTATATAAAGAATAAGCAAATTGATTGTAATCTAACTTATGTATACTCTTATTTAAATTTTGAGGACAAAATTTTACTGTAAGGGGGCATGATGTAACTACCTAAAACCGATATAATATATATATTTATTGATATATTTTTTCTTATATATTTATGATAAAATAAAATTTAAAATAAATTAATTTAAATATGATTTTAAGGCCAAAAATATTTTAATAAACTTATTTTTTAAAAAGAAAATAATATTTAAATTATCACATTAGAGCCCAAACTCATTATCTTTGCCCAAACTCAAATTGATGATAATGATAGTAGTAGCAGTAATAGTAATAATAATAATAATAATAAGGTCTAAGCCATAATTTAAACCCAGGACCAATTATTCACTAGCTTTACATCCAATCGCTAACTCGACTTTTAATTTGAAATGGAATAATTTACATTTGAACTTTCCATTTCTACCTCCCAATTCATTTTTCTCCATCATTCAATTCCTACAATCTTTCTTTAGTCAAATATATTAATAAGTCATTTAACCCATTTGAATCCAACTTAAAACTTGTATTAAAACTCCCCCACAGTGGAGTCAACTATATTTATGAGTCATTTGAATTATTTTAAATATATTTTCTTAAAATCTTTCTAAATCTATCCCATTTATTAACCCTTTGAATTATTTCAAATATATCTTTGAACCTTCTAAACTAATCCTATTTATTAACTTTTGACTTCAAACTTTCCTCTAAAAACTCTCTTTAATTTTTTAACCCTCTCTTAAATCTTTTATTATAAATTCTATTTAAACCCCTCTAACCTCCATGAGGCTCTCTTGAATATATCTCCTAAAATTCTCCTTATAACAGCCAATTCACTTGCACACCTCTTAGTCCTTCCCTTCATCTTTACTATTGTTGGAGTCCCACCAACCGCTGAAGCACTTGTTGACTTTTAGATAGTTATCAACTACCATCGAAGTTATCTGGCGAGCCTTCTCTGCTACTTGAACACACACAATGCCATCTAAGCTATCCTTCCGGCAACCACTGCAGTTATAGCACCTCTCATCGGGGACCTACTCGTCAGAGCACCTTCTTCTTCTCCTCCTTTGGAATCTATCAAGAGGTATGATTATCTCACTTTTTAATGAATTTATATCTTATCGAATCTAAGTAGATAACCCCTTAACAAGAATCTAACGAAAATCTACTTTTTTCATTTTATAGATCCAATAAGATGATTCTCTTATTCGTTTCATTGTTTCAAATATGCCAGTCTTTAATAACTAAAAATGAACTTCTTACATGTCTTAACAATTCAAGATAATTTTCTTAAAGTTACAAAAAAATCAGTTTATATTTATAATAATTTGTTATTGATCTTTTATCAGATACTTTGGAGTAAACTTAGTTGATGAACGCATTTCCAGGCTAAGGTGAATTATTTCTCGAACTCATTTTTAAATATGCTATTCCTATTAGATAGAAATGAATTATGTTTCAATTTTATTAAATATAACTATTTATTATGTCTTGATATAAATTATTGTTTCCTTCAATAAGAACTATTTAAATAAATTTATTTCTTATTTCCAAAGATTGTCAAACTCTCATTGTATATTCATTTTTAGAAATGTCCATATCATTAAATATTATTTAAATTTATAAAACTTGATAATTTCATAAAATTTATTCAAATAAAATATAGATTACAGTTTGACTAATCAATAATAAAAAATAATGAATCAAAACACTAATTTAGTTTTATAATCAAATGGCAACGATGTCAGGTAAAGAGTTCTAAAAGAAACTAGTTATTTAATTAAGGAATGTACTTGCGCGGAAACTTTTCATTTCCTTGCTCTTACCAGGGGGTGTCATTATGATATACAGTTAGAAGATCTCTAAAATTTCTGATTGGAATTTAGTTACGATATTAAAATTAAAAACTTCTTTCTAAATATTACTTGACTATGATGAATTTGAACTGTACATGAACTCAAACTGAATCGAGACCAGATATTGACTGAAAATGTACTATACTAGACTTTATACAATCTTGATTACTATAAATAATACTGAGTTGAGAGATACTAATTAATGTGAATACTGTGTTACAGTTGTACAGTTAAGTTGTATAACTGACTTTTGCACATATTATGGTGCGCAGTGATTAGTTGGATCACGTCAAAATATTATTGTTGCTATTATTGCGATTCAGGTTAGCTCCGGACAATCATGTGATAATTTTCTCTGGTCTATATAGGAGATAATCGAAATATGAATATAAAATATCTGTGAGATTTTCCAATAACATATAATACTTTAAATTAAAGCATTTGACACATAGAGTAAAGAATAATTATGATTAGAATAAGCATTATGAAGAACTTAGTTTATAAATTAATTCATGTTCTACATTTACATTTATATACATTATTCATATTTATTTTAGTTACTCTAACTCTTTAATTTTTTTTATATTAGTATTATTTATTTTATTTGGTTGCAATCTGATGACCTGGGTATACATTATGCCCAAATTTTGAGATATATTCGATGGAGTAAATTGAAAACTTGAAGTATTACATGAAGTAGCTAAACGATCATTTTTTCTTTTCAATGTTGATCAATGTTATTTTAGATTGCTTTCGCATTTGAAAAGTGTTCTTCTATCCTTGGTTGTTATCTATCTTTATTTTCTTTGTTATATATTGTAATCCACTTTTGTTCATTGAATAAAAGCTCCATTTTTATTAAAATATTGTTGTGATATGTGGTAATAATTGATATTGTACCGAGATTTAGCATATTTTAACAAATATATTACCGAACGACTTGGCTATCCAGTATCTTGGATGGCAAACCGTTACATCTACTTTTAAATATTAACTTACATAAAACTTGTACCGAATCTTAATGATATAATGAGATTGTATACCAAGAAAGAATTAAGTGCCACTTAAACCTAAGTGCTACGCATAACCAAGTGGTAAGTCACCATTGAGTATATGGAGTAATCTCTAGAATTTTCGACACGTTACATAGTGTGAGATACGTAATAGGATTTCCTCTAGTTCTTTCCCAATTATATAGGATATGTGTGGTAAATCCTTAGAAGTTACTTTTACTTATTTTCTTTATTATTGATATTTTTGTCACGTACTGCATTCACTTTTTCTCGCATGTTAAATATTGTTTGTTACATGTCATGCATCATATGGTATTTTCATTGATTAAGAAATCATGTTCTATTTATTTTATTATATTTTAGCCTTGTGTATATCGTATTGTGCATGCCTACTGTTACCGCACTTCGGTTCTGTATCTTTCGGAAAAGTGGGGTGTTACAGTCTCACATCCGTTGAGCATTCAAATGTGATTAGGGATCATAATGAGTTCCAATTGGATTTAGGTTGGACACTCTATATTCTAATTGGTTCAGAACACAAATTAGATAATGATCCTTGTAGGGTTTGAATAATAAAACTATATATCTCTTACGTGTGATATGAGAGATGTGAGCTTTTGAGAGAGGGTTTTGTTACTATGAGAGATGTGAAAAGTAGAGAGATAATTGGATATTTTCTTGTAACCTTCATTTTTCATAATGGATCTTTCTTTTGTTGCTCAGTTGACGTTGGTTATATAATGGATCTTTATTAAAATTAAAAAGGTAAAGATGCTAATTTTAGAAAATAATTTTAAAAAAAAATCATCAAATTACTATACTTTTGTCGCTAGCTCATATAATTTTTTCTGAACTGGTGGATCACCTACAATAATCTCTATATGCAAACGCAGTCACACACATACACAAACACGCACATACGCACACACACATCAAAATATATCAATATCAATATCAATACAGATATCTATTTCGTAATTTGACTATTTTATTCCTATCTAAAACATTTAATACTATTTCGTATCATATTCATATTTTGAAGAATTTATACTGCATGTATATTTGTTAATATCAAGTATAGTTTTTACAATACTGAACTATAAGTATATCCCTTTTTTTAGTAAATATAAATATTAAATTTACTATCCATAATATATTTTACTTTCATATTCGTATTCCTTAAAAAAAACAAGTATAAATATAAATACCCATCTCCAATACGTTTACATCCCTATTACTTGTACAAGGAGTGAATGGGTGTAAAAAGAAAAAGGCTTAATTTTGTAATACCTTGGGGTATTTTCAGAATTTATCTTGAAGTCCATCCAAATTTTAACGGTCATCACAAAACTCCTTCATACTCTGATTTTTAAGTTAAATTTAATTTTAGGTTAAGATTTTTTAACTTAAAAATCAAAATTTTAATCTAAAAGTCAGAGTTGGGATGTTTCTCAATGAAAACAAATTTGAGGAGGCTTCAGATAAAACTTGAAAATATAGGAAGATTTTGCAAAATTAAGTCATAAATAATTTGTGTGTCAATATGAAAAAAACATTTAAAACCGAGTTAGTCCACACATTAATATTCTTTACTTCCAAGAGAAAAAAATAATAAATTTATTTGGGGTTGAAGGATTTAATTTTGATAATTATTCCGAGTACGCATTTATTCTCAAAAAAAAAAAAAAAGGACGGTAACAAACAAATGAACAAGCACAAATACGAAATGATATCGGTAATAATGGAGCCGGCCTGAAACGCAAAGCCTGTACAACCAATAAAGGCAAGTGTTTGGGATTAGTTTTGACTCCGGCCCATGGCGTTAATGGCCTTGTCTGTTGGACCGGGCTGGACTCTGTTGGGCCATGCCAACTTGCGTTGCTGGAAGGAGTCCCACATTCTGTTTATTTGGGGTTTCATCTAGAAAATGTCAAAATAAATATTATGCAGGTGTTCGATTGTAACCGTAGGGAGTGAGGGAGTGAGGGGGAGGGAGGGGGAGAGAGAGAGAGAGAGAGAGAGAGAGAGAGAGGAGAGAGAAGTTTAAAGTATGTTACAGAAGCTAAATTCTGATGCAAATTTATCTTAATGCTCATTCTTATATAATGAGGATAATATTTAAAAAAATTAATTTTAAGAAACAATACGGAAATCAGTTTACTCAACGAATGATGGAGTTCTACTCCTTTGAAATATTTTAAGCAACAGGTATTTCAAAGTTTTAGAGGTGCTTTCAAGATGGTGGGCGTATAAATACAAGCCTAGAAAAAATTCTAAGTTTTGGAATGTCATGTCTTTGACATTGTTCCTGATCAGACAAAAACCATGGTAAAAAAAGAGACGGTAAACTTGTAATTAAGGGTGTAGTGACTAATCAAGTGGTATGCTCATTTAGAATTTCCCAGCACCTTATAGTAATACTCATGAAAGAATTTGATATTTTCACGGGAAATTTTATTTGCACACGACATTTTACTCTTGGAAATTTTATTTGCACACGACATTTTACTCTTGGCGCCCTGGTTATTCTTTACACCAAACTTCTATTTTGAAATACTATTTTACTCTTTGCACCTAAACTTTTTTTCAAAAATATCCCTCCTCTTTTCTCTAACTCCTTACCAGTCCAATCCCATTTTTATCCACTTTTGTTTGAGTCGGATATTAGTTTTAGAGTAAAAAATATTTTGGTCAGGTATTAATACCCAATCAAGAAACGTGTTGGTCGGGTATTAATATTTGACCAGCAAACGAAGTCTCCCAAAAAAAAAAAAACTAATTAACGATAAATTTCAAACAAATACGCATAAAACCTAAAAAAAATTTAAATCGTACCTTAGATTTATTTTCTAATACCAATTGTATGTTGGAATTTTTCATTTGTATAAAAAAACTCAAAATCAAACTCCAAACCCAAATTTCACTTGTCATGGTGAAATTGAAGAATTTAGAATTTTTCTAATCTTTTCAGGAAAGTTAATGTAAAAAATTTTAAGGGGTCATGAAATCAAATCGATGATTTTGTAGGAAATGTGTTTTTATTAAATACTAAAAATAATTATTTAGGGTTTTAGAGATAAACCAGAGAAGGAAAACGATGAGTCGTAATTCTAAATTTTAAGAAGTTGGATTTATAAGAGTAATTTAGTTAAAAAAATAATAGCAAATTTGTAATTATTTATAAGTTTCAAAACCGTATGCCAAGAGTAAAATTTCGAATGCAAATAGAATTTCCCTATTTTCATGCTTAAATTAGCATTCAGTGCTTTCTCACCAAATCTCGTGACTTTCATCTCAATAGACCTGCTGCATCTAGTAAGCTAAACTTTGTACTTAAACCTTTGCAAGTTGTTGTCATCAACACCATCATCAATAACTAAACCATTTTCATCATTCTTCAGGCCACCACGCATAATAATCTCCTTTTTAATTATGTGCCGCTTGCCCTTGTCATTATATCACCAGTTCATGCCTTCACAACTCTCTTAGTCCCTTAAATAAAAATCATCTTATATAATTAGTACTTAAGAGTTTAAGAAAAGAATGCGAGATAAGAACTAATTTGTGAGTAAACAAGAATAATATAAAGCATCTGCAAATATAATCAACAAGGATGTAGAAAGATTAGTGTTTTCTTTATCTTCTTTTTTCATCTTTAAACAAAAAATTTAAGTGCTATTACAGTGTTCATGGATTACATCACGGTGTGCATCTCTCTCTCTCTCTCTCTCTCTCTCTCTCTCTCTCTCTCTCTATCTATCTATATATATATATATGTATATAAGATTAAAAATTATAATTCTATTTATATTATAATTACAATAGATCAAAGAGTTAATTTATCATCAATCTAGATAGACAGCCGAGATAACGTTTAGGTTATATGTGTGTGTGTGTGTGTGAGAGGTTAAAAATTATAATTCTATTTGTATTATAATTATAAAAGATCAAAGAGTTATTGTGTTATATGATCTGGATAGACGGCTGAGATAAGGTGTAAAAAATCAATTTTATATAATACGTATGATGAAAATTTGAAGGCTCAAGATTAATGTAAGTTGATAATTTTATAGAAGTAATTAAAAATCAAAAATAATTTTTGTGACAATATAATTCCTGACAAAAAATTGTATGTGACAACTAAAAATAGTTGTATTTGATTTCCATATTTTAGTGACAACTCTTTTTCATTTTAACTGAAAATTTTTTGTTTTAGTTACAAATTTTAATTTTCGTTATTGAAAACTCAATTTTAGTGACAATTTACTAGTTGCTACTAAAAATTTGATGTTTTAATAACAATATTTAGTTTTCATCACTAAGTACTCAGTTTTAGTGACAAGTTTTTAGTTGTCACAAAAATAATTTATGCTTTAGTGACGATATTTAGTTTTCATCATTGAACACCTAGTTTTAGTGACAATTATTTTAATTGTCATAGAAAAAATTTATGTTTTAGTGACAATATTTAGTATTTGTTACTGAATACTCAGTTTTAGTGACATGTTTTTAAGTTGTCATAGGAACTATTTATATTTTAGTGACGATATATAGTTTTCGTTACTGAATACTCAGTTTTAGTGATAATTTTTTTAGTTGTAATAGAAAATTTTATATTTTAGTAACGATTTGTAGCCCTCATTACTGAAAATTATGTTTAGTCACAATTTTTCTTAGTTGTCACTAAAATATTTATATTTTAGTAACAAATTTTAGTTAGCATCATTGAAAACTATGTTTTAGCATCAAGTTTTTGTCGTTGTCACTAGAAAATTTATATTTTAGTAGCGATATTTAGTTCTCATCACTGAAAAATATGTTTTTATGACAAGTTTTTTTCTGTTGTCACGGAAAATTATATTTTTGTAACAATTATTTATCTCCATCACTGAAAACATAATATTTGTGACAACTTTTAATTTTTGTCACAAATACTTATTTTTAGTAATAATTTTAACACTTGTCACTAAGAAATCGTCACTATAGATCCAAATTCTTGTAGTGCGGCGAAGAGAGTTTCTTTACTAACACTTAGGTAGCCCAATAAAATAATTACATGCGCTACCACTCAAAATAACAAATAAAAGAATTCCCTTAAGCAGCCATTGAGTGGCGCTGCATGTAATTATTTTATTGGGCTACCTAAGCGCTAGTAAGGAAACTCCCTTTACCGTCATAAATTTTCCTCTCTCTCTCTCTCTCTCTCTCTCTCTCTCTGAGAGAGAGAGAGAGAGAGAGAGAGAGATGGAAATTCACCGGCGGTGAAGAGAGTTCCTTCACCGCCGCTTAGGTGGCCCAATAAAATTATTACATGTAGCACCACTCAAAGTAACAAATAAAAGAACTTTCTTAACCACACCACGTGTAATAATTTTATTGAGCCACCTAAGCAACGGTGAAAGAACTCCCTTCACCACCGTTGAATTTCCTTTATATATATATATATATATATATATATATATATATATATATATATATATATATATATATATATATATATATATATATATATATATATATATATATATATATATATATATATATATTGTATTTTTCTTCAATAGCCATGTCCATATCGTATTGTACCTAGATCTTATATTCATATTCATGCTTCATATATATATGAAAATCAATTACTCATTCAAAGATGATAGAAAATTGAAAACTATCTATTTAATTAATCTAACTTGCTTAAGGTTTTATCTTTAAGGGGTTACTGTTAGTGCACACAATTGATTAGTAAAAGTTAATGAAAAGAGCATGAACTAGATTGGACTATATTGGAAGAACTGACCTCTGAATACATTATACCTTGAGTTTTTTTTTTTTTTTTTTTTGTATTATACATTGAGTTGGTAATAATAAAACTAGTTAATGTTAATATCTCTTATATTTAATGCTAGAGGTTGAGTGTGTATTTGGCCTCTAGAATGCAGATCATTAGAGACTACTAATTCTTGTTTCTTAAGGATTGCGGCGATGCTGAGTAGACTTAGCCTACACTATTATCACTGCCTTGTGTGAATTTGGTTACATGAGAAATTTCTTTAAAATATCCTATCAATGTATATGGATCTGTACTGGTGAAAAGAGTACACATTAGCACCAACCAACTATATGGGTCTTAAGTATGTGTTTATGGAGAAGTGAGTGCTAGTTGATCAAATTCCAGGTTTCTATGTAACAGTAGTTTGTGTAATTGGATATGATACTGAATTTTGCTATCTTAGACAATCAATTTTGTAGGTATTTTAGTGCTAACCTACATGTATGTATGTGAAATTTAATTTTGGTTCTATGCTTCGGCAAGAGAATCATATTTGAGTTGGTAAATGGACTAGAAATAGAACAACACTAGATGAGGTTCGGTCCGTCACGTGAGCTGTGCATTATATTGAGTAGAAATTATATTAAATCATTATGAATCACTATAAAATTTTGTAATATATTTTTAAAGTAGGTTATTACACTCTCATAAAAGTTTCATATTAATTGGTTTAGATTTTGATATAAAAATAAATATTTTTGTCAGCTGCGTCGGTATCGGTTTAGGGTGTGAGTTGTAGACTATATATAAAAATTTTATCAAATCACTATAGATCACATTAAAATTTTATATTCTATTTTATAAGTATGTTTTTACACTCTCATAAAAATTTCACATTAATTGGTTGATAGTTTGATCGAAAACTAAATATATTTCTCAGCTGCACTGGTATCGGTCCAGTTCATGAGTTGTGCACTTTATAGAGTAGAAATTATATCAAATTATTATGTATCTTCTTAAAATTTTATATTCTATATGAGGAGTGTGTTTTGATACTCTCATAAAAAATACAGATTAATTGGATGAGATTTTGATCTCAAACTAAATATTTTCTCAGCTGTACCGATATCAATCTGGTGCATTATATAGAGTAGAAATTATATCAAATAAACATGGATCACTTTAAAATTTTATATTATAATTTAAGAGTATTTTTTGACACTCTCATAAAAGTTTCACATTAATTGGTTGAGATTTTTTTCTCATACTAAATATTTTTCTCAACTGTGCTGGTAACGGTCCAGTGCGTGAGCTATGTGCACTATATTGAGTAGCAATTGTATCAAATCATCATGAATCACTATAAAATTTTTTATTATATTTTTAGAGTATGTTATGACACTCTCATAAAAATTTCACATTAATTGGTTGAGATTTTAATCTCTAACATAAATTTTGTATTTTGTTTTTGAAGTATGTTTTGACCATTGTTGCTATGCCTTTAATTATTATTATTTAATTGCAGGAAAAGTTGCACGAGCTTGTCATGAGACAAACACGAGATGATGAATCTCAGATGTCTTGTGCTGACATATTGCTTCATGTGCTTGGTGAGAAATCAGGATATTTTTGGGGAAATGGAGCGGGAAAAAGGCCTCCGAGTAAAACACATCGGCAAGATGTTGAGGAGCAAGTACATAAGGCTATAAGTAATGCCAGAGAGACAATGATGGTTGAAGTAACTCAAAAAACTAGAGAAGAAATTCAAACTGAGTCGGATGAGAAATTGAAGACACAGCTAGCTGAGTCGAATGAGAAATTAAAAATAAAGTTACAAGAGATACAAGCTAAAATTAGAGCTGAGATGCAAGATACGTTCGAGTCCATATTTCAAGAGCGGATAACTTCTTTTTTTGGTTCTATATCGCAATCAAAAAAATAATTTTTATGTGTTTATATGGATTTAATACTCTGCTTCGAGCAAAAGCAAGTTAAAATTTGCGCAAGACTTGATCGTATATCTTATGAATATTTTAGCATGTTTATGTGATGAATTTTAATTTTCTATTGTACATTATTCTATTGTACATTATTAATATATGTATCAGCTAATTATAAAACATCGCTTATGAATATGGTGTTTGAAGATATTAATGATTGTATATAGTGTATTTGTGACAGCTATTTGTATTAGTAATTTGTAAGATGCAGTAACAATTTGAATAATCGTCACTGATAAATGTATTTGTGACAACTAATAGTGTCACAGAATTTGTGTTTTAGTGATAATAAACATTGTTACAAATTGTAACTTTTTAATGATACTATTTAAAACTTGTCACTAATAATTACTTATTTGTGACAATATTTGTCGTCACTAATTTTGTAGATAACGTCATTATATAATATTATATATATATATAGTGACAAATAGTCATGTCTTTTGTAATGAGTTTTATTATCACAAGTTAGTTTTAGTGACAGCTAATGTCATCACTAAAGAGTTGCAATAGTAATATATGATAACTTTTCTGTGACAAGTATTATTGTAGTGATGACAAAAGTCGTCACTAAAGAATCATAACAGTGATTATATAATAACTTTTTTATAACAAGTGTTATTGTCACAAATATGATTTAGTGATGTTGAAAGTTATCACTGAAGAATCGTAATAGTGACTATATAATAGCTTTTCTATGACAAGTATTGTTGTTACAAATATTAATTAGTGACAATAATAGTTGTAATAAAAAGTAACGTTATAGTGACAATCTAGTTAGTATTTTATGACAAATCATAGTTGTCACTAAAAACTATTTTCAGTGACGAGCAACAAAAGTCGTCCCAAAAAAATTTAGTAATGACAACTTAAAGACATTTAGTGATGACTTTTGTTGTCACAAAAAACCTATATTCTTATAGTGTGGATCAACCATATGAATGATCTTTCTCTACTCATTCCTATAAAGCAATGTCTTCATTTGTGCCTATAGTATTCATATCTTTTCGTATCACGCATATCTATGTTTTATTTGGTCGTATATTCGCTCTTTTTACTTATCTTAATAATAAACTTTACTCTTCGAACTAATGCATCTGTACGTAAGTTTCCATTGCATATTTCCAAATCATTGTAAACGATTTTCTTTTTTATAGAGGTTATGCTTCACTCTTCGTCGAGTTATAAAGGTGCTCTCTCTCTCTCTCTCTCTCTCTCTTTCACTCACGTACACACACAACTTGCATGTTCCCTCTTCTTCATCACCCCTTACAATTGCAGTCCGAGCATGAATCATTCCGATCATAGTATTAGTAAAGCTATCGTTATAAACACGGCACGTGTAGACTGCAGCCAACCACTTTGTCCCTAACGATCGAGAGCCATTGAATGAGTATTTAATTACTTTTCCTCTTCTTTGACAAGGGCAAATATGCTCAAATTCTGCCAAAAAAGTCCAAACTCGTGAAACTTTTTATCAGGACTATATTGGCTTTCCAAGATGATTATTTCCCACGTAGAATTTTGATTCGAGCAGTAAATAGTAATTAATAAGTTTGCCTTACGAGAAACTAATACTTCCCAACTAATGACTAGTTATTATAGACTGAATCAATGCCCTACGGATGTCACAGCCTCAATTTAATACCGCATTCGAATTTAATTTAGATCCTTCCCATTATAATAATTTGCAGCCAGCCATCAATAATGGGGCTTCGACGTTGGATGATAGTCATGAAGCGACCTCATCTATTTCATGTATCTTTTCATGCCATGAGCGTTGGCGGATATAAAGATTAAGCATCAGCCCGTCCTATTCTGGATCTAATTTAGAAAAATAAAAATTTAAATTTAAATTTAAAATTTAAAATATGATAGACAAACGGAATGGTTTTTGGACACTTCCATTCCTATCTCTACTTTTAAATTGTATTTAGGTAACTACTGCAGCTAGTAACATCAGAAATTAGGTCAAGAAAGTTCGCATATTGACATTTCAAATAAAAAATAAATAAAAAACCTCTTGGATTCAAAACGTGAGCGTACCCTTTAAAATTTGTAATTGTTTATGAAATTTTCAGTACGATTAGATAAAATGTCATTTCTATCTTACACATGAACGAACACAATGTACGATCTAGCGTGCTAACCAATAATTCATTAAGTCCTTAAAAAAAAAATTAGTAGTGTTATGATCTTTGAAGGTTTGGTGGCAGGTATTCGATAATGACCTTTTGAAAAAGGAGATTAAGAAGTACTTGATCTCCTTAAGAATGGAGAAGAACATACGATTGGAGTACAAGGTAAGCTCTCTCCAATGACTTTGATTATTATAAGGTGAAATCTTATTTGCTCTATGATTGATCCTTATGTGTTACCAAAATTAGATTGATTAGATGCATGAACTTCTATAGCCAGCAGCAACCCTACACAAAGGATCTCAAGTTACATCGCACTCAGTACGCATTTTTTTTATCAAGTGTTCAATATGTTGACATTCAATAAGCTAATGATTATGCAAAAGAACCCTTGATTAGTCACCACCCTGACTCTTCGTCTGATCGATGACATGACAATTAAAATCTTTCACTTAGCTTACTCAATTGCCCAAAGGCCATGCCCTTAATTCAACAAATACTAAACAACATGGAGATGATCTCATTTGCTTTGTTACAAGTCAAAAGGCATGTCTCTTAACTTTTCACCTAAAGAATTTCTTAAGCTTCAAGGTGTCCAATCATTCCTCTTGCTTGTGAGGAATGGCTCTACCAAAATATGAGAGTTCTGAAAGCGGACATCTTTAACTTAGGTAGAAGCCAAGTTTAGGCTACCATAGCGTCACATATATACATATTAGCATGGGAGCTACGGCTCTTCCATTATATGAATGATTAAAAACATCATCTATGTTTCATTTTCGCACTACTCTAATTTAACTTTGGCCGCAAATCATCTTCGATGTGATGTATTGTTGTCTTATCTTTGTTTGAGGACAAGCATACATAGATATACATATTACTCGATGATTAGAATTATTATTTTATGGAAATAATAATATCTAGTAGGAGTTTCTGTAAAAGTTGACGATGCCCATATTGATCGTAATATATTCCACAACTTGGACGAGCTATGATTGTTTAATTAGCTTTATTTAAATAAACTAGGAGCATTATTCGGCAAATTATCATTTTGGAGGTGGGTTCCCTGTAGATTTGACAATTGTTGCTCTTCCAATTGTAAAAGAGGATTTTATAAAGAAAAATATCGTAGGAAAAGTTAGAAGAATGTGAGGTTATTGATATTTGATAGTGTAGATTTTAATTTCTTATTAAATATTATATGTGTTGTTTAATCGCTACAAGATCTTTCTTGATCTACATATATTTTGTTCTTGAAGAAGGGTTTACCCATCCTTTTCTTTAAAGTCAATAATTTTTGTTCTAAAGAAATTTATTTATTTATTTATTTTGTTTGCTTTTTCGTCGCCCAAATTGGTTGCTTTTCCATCTTTGAGGAGAAAAACATTGGTGTAATTAAAAAATAAATGGATGAATATTCTTTATTACTAAATTTACTTGTATCACAGCATCTAATTCTCCACTCATGTTTCTGAAATCGTCAACTAAGTCTCGCTAATGAATCCATCGCCATGACATTTTAAGCATAGTATTTTACCATCAATATAACCTAATCTGCAATATTGTAAGCTATTTAATTACATATATTTTTAAACTCGTAAACAATGTTCTTCATAAACTCATATTTCTTTATTTCACTTAGAAGTTGAGATACATATCATTTGCATGAACTATGGAGTTTGAAGAGTAGTTGCATGTTTGTTTGACAGTCCTAAGTTGTTCCCTTAAATATATAATTTAAGAATTAGATTACTATATGAAATCTATAAGTTTAGTGTAGTTACTTAAGATTCACCATACAATAATGTTACATAATGGGTCGAGTTCGTGATAATGATATGGAAGAGAGTCGCCTCATGCAACCTAATTTAACAATTAACCCTGTACATTGTATTATGCTATTGTCTTGTGTTATTAAATTGACATGTAACCTACTTTATTTGTTTAGTTAGATGCTCCCTTGAGAAGCAAAGAGATTCATATCGTATATTAATAAGTGGAAACTCGAAACCAGTTTAATCTAGTTTTATAAAAATTAATTGGATTACTTGGAGCCATTAGGATTAATAAAATCAAAAAGATTTTGTACCTAAAAAAAAAAAATCAAATCCCTCAAATAATTGCTACGATATGAATCCTTCTAGGCCAACTGTTAACCCTAATGTAGTAGTTCCTAAAGGTTTTAGAATCATTAAAGAAACCATATTATGAATCCCTCTTTACCACATCAAAAGTAGTGGATGGTCCACCAGATCTATTAGATATTATTTGTAATGCCCCACTATCCAAAATATGGATAGCTGAGTTGTTCAACGACATGTGATAACACGACTAAACTTAAATTTCTTTACAGCCAATTAGAGAAAATAAATACAATAAATCTCAATTAAAATAACTAATTTTATTTAAATAACTAACTTTATTTAAATAAAGATAAAAGAAAGTAGCTACATAGAGTAACACAAAAATCAATAATAAAATGCCTTAAGTCATAAGTAACTAAATTTGCCTATGATATTTAGTACATTTTACTAGAAACAAAAAACAATTCCAAGCTAGGAGAAAAATAGCCCAGCTATCAATTACTCCTAATAATTCTCCTGCTTCTCGAAATATGTTAGATCCTAGTCTGACTCCAGTGTGCCCAAATCTAACTATCTATGAAAATGCACACCCAGGTCATCAGTACCCAACCAATCATAATAGAAAAATATGAAATATGAAAATATCACTAGAAAATCATTGTTACATTTTTTTATCCTACATATATGGCAAATCATGCCAAAACTCATGATCTAATCTAATTACTTAAGTATAAACCAAACTCAAAGTTAATAAAAACCAATAGAGTTAATTACACTTAAACCCCCTGTAGTATGGGAGTGTATAACTTATCACTCTTAAAATTTTAAATTCTCACTTAGACTCCCTAGACTGTGGAAAAAATATTTTCGTCTGAGCTTCCCTATCAGTTTTTTTCTGCGGTTCAGGGGGTCTAAGTGAGAGTTTTAAACTTTAGGGGTGATAAGTTATACATCCCTCATACTGCAGGGGGTCTGAGTGTAATTAACCCAAAACCAATATAATTAGTATGCTGGATACACTGATTTGACAACAAAAATCTTAGGAAGGTATTGTTAGCTGAATTTTTGAGAAAAAGAAAGAAAAGAGAGATTTAGAATGTTAGCCAAAACTTGATTGACACGTGGATCATCTGTTATAGAGAGAACTGCATTTCTGAACTAAGAAAGGCTAAAATGTGAGTTTTATCTCTCAAGTCAGCCAAAATACGGATCTTCACCCAGAGAGACCCGTGAATTGGAGTGACAAAGGTGGACCCCACAGGGTCACATTGTGCTCTTAAAACCTAGAATTTGGAAGGATAATTCATATGGACTCTGAATTGTATTTCAACTAAAATGCAGATTTAATCCGTAACTCAAACGCAAGATCGCATCATGGCTTATAAAGGCTTATAATAGCCAAAAATAACCTCGTTTCAGCATAAATGCGGTCTAGATAAGAAACTAACACGTGGATCATCAATTGAAAAGAGATCTGTGATTTTGGCTATATCTGGAGCTCATGACTAGAGCTAAATATTAACGTGAACTACAGAGGGTCACATTTTCATTCTAAACTATTAAAGGATATAAAAAAAAAAAATCCTCATTTGCACCCCAAAACGTGAGTCTAATCAAACAAGACATGTTACTGGGAGCTAAAACGTGAATAATCTACTATAGAAATATCCGTGTCTGACTTTTCTGAGCTCATAATTGGAGCTAAGTACTAACAATATGCGAACCCCAGAGGGTTGCGCTTTTACTTTAGAGCCTCGAAAGGTGAAAATCATCTTCAGTGACACTTAAACACGGGTCTGAGCATGCCATGCGAACTACCAGAAGCCAAAATGCTGATCTGAAGATTGAGATCTATGTTTCAGTTACAAATTCAGATGATTAAAAATATCAGTTACAAATCCTGGAGATTTAACACAAATCTAACAGATTAAAAGACAGATAATTAATTCTCAATTAAGGAGGCCATTAATTGAACCATTACACTAATTCAAGGGTCTTTAAATCTCTATAAATAGCCAAAAGATAGACTAAAAAAGGGGGTTGGTTACACTAGAGACTTGATTACTCAGTTAATCATTTCTATTTGTGCACTTATGCTAAAATTTAGAGCCATCCAAGAGCTTTACGAAAACTGCTAATTGAAGAATTTGTTCGGAGCATCAACGAAGAGTAGGATTGTTCTCCACAGCTACTACAGAGTCCAGTTTTAAACAAAGAAGAAACTAGATTTTCTTCATTTTCTGTAAATGGAAAACTGTTATAATTGTAATCTTTTTATTGAAAAGTTGTTAATAAAAAAAAATTAATTTCATGGCAAACAAGTTGTTGCTAATGGAGCCATATTGCTGCAGCAGATTCAGTCCGCCCAAACGAGTCCAAAACCGGCCCAAATTATATTTAACCTAATCTCAATTATTAAGGGTTAGGTGGCTGCTAATTTTTTGGCTGTAGGCCACAGGAAAGAAAGTGGGCGGCTGCTATTTATTTTGGCAAAGGAAAAGGAAGTGGGTGGCTGCTATTTTTGGGGGCTGAAGGGTTTCAGCCAAAGTATAAAAGAGCGGCTGCTATTAGAGAGAGGTGCGGTTTTTGTTTTTAGCTGACAGAAAAAAGGTGGCGGCTGCTATTTTGGGGTGTTCGGTTGAAGGGTGAGGCCGAAGAAAAATAGAGAGAGGGGCTTCCTTTTGGGGTTGTCGACGGCTGAAGCAAAGGAGAAGGGCGGCGGCTGTAGCACAGCTACAAGATTATTGTATTCCTTTTGAGGTGAAGGTTTGATCTTGTATTTTGTGTGATTTCATTGATTTCTCTCTTGTAGTTGAGAGGAAGAGACTTGTAATTTTTTTTGATATAATGGAAGTTTTCGATCGTGTCCCCGTGGATTTAGGAACATTGCCGAACCACGTTAAATCTTCGTGTTCACTATCTCTTCTATTTTTCTCTTCGGTTAACTACTATTTTTCACTGGTTGTTGCATTGGTATATTATTATTATTTTTGCTAACAATTGGTATCAGAGCCTGGTTCGGATCATATTTCACTCAGATCGGTGTTGATTTTGAGTGGGAGTTATGGCAGAAAATAGGGAAGAAAAAATTGAAAAATTTAATGGGACAGACTTTCAATGGTGGAAGTTACAGATGAAAAATTATTTATATCAGAAAAATTTATATCAACTACTATTTGGGAAAAACCAGAAAAGATGACTGATGAGGAGTAGGAATTGTTGGACAAGAGAACTTTGGCACATATTCGATTGTGCCTAACAAAACAGGTTGTATTCAACGTCTCCAAGGAGAAGACCACTTCAGATTTGATGTCAGCATTGATTAAATTTTATGAGAAGCCGTATGCTTCAAATAGACTATTTCTAATAAAAAAGTTATTTAACTTGAGAATGCTTTCGGATAGTTCAGTTGTTAATCATTTTAACGAATTTAACACATTATAGGCTCAATTTGAATCCTTACAGTTTGTCTTTGCTGATGACATTAAAACCTTGATGTTTATGTGTTCGTTACCGGATAATTGGAGTAATATTGTTATGGCCATTAGCAATACTTCCAACACTGCTCTTAAGTTTGATGATATTATGAGTACAATCATGAATGATGAAATGATAAAAAAAAGTATGGGTGAGAGCACAGTTTCTACAAGTACTGCTCTGTCTATTGATAATGACAGAAGGAACGAAAGAGATAGAAATTTAAGTATGGAGTCGAAGTAAAGAGGGAGATTAAAATCTAAGGAAAGTTCAAAAAAAATTAGTGTGTTGAAAATGCAAAACAGAGGGTCATATGAAGAAGAATTGTCCAAACAAAAACAAAGAGGGAGCGAATGTGGTGAATCCAAATAAGAAGTATGATGACTTGTACTTGTCTGCTTATACAGAATGAAGGTCAGACTTGTGTTTGTAGATTCAGGAGTTTTGCTCCATTGCACTGCTCGTAGAGAATTGTTTGATAATTATGTCCAAGGTGAATTTAGGCATGTGACTTTTGGTAATGGGAAGGAAAGCAAAATTGTCGGTAAGGGGATAATTTAGCTGAAATTGCACAATGATGGAAAGCTACTTTTACAAAAGGTCAGGTACATACCAGATCTGAAGAAGAATTTGATATTTATTAGCAAACTGGATGGTGAGAGTTATCAAATCTCATTTGAGAGGAAACAGTGGAAGATTAGTAAAGGAGTAATGGTAGTGGTCAAGAGTGAGAAAGTAGGAACAATATATCTGCTCTCAAGTTTGGTTGATCACGTTGTTTTTTTTGCCACCGTAAAGAATGAGAAGGCTACCTTATGGTATCAAAGACTCGGTCACTTGAGTGAGAGCGACATGAGGGTGTTGCAATCCAGAGGTATATTGACAAATATGAAAAATACTAATTTTGATTTATGTAAGAACTGTGTGTTTGGAAAGTAGAAAAGAGTTAGTTTTATGAAGGTTGACAAGGAGAAGAAAACCGAGAGATTGGAGTTCGTGGATACTGATGTATTGGGGTCTTCTTCGGTGAACTCTCTTGGAGGTAATTCTTATTCTGTGACTTTCATAGATGATGCAAGTAGGAAAACATGGGCGTTTACACTTGAGCAGAAATCTGATATCTTCAAGATCTTTATGGTATGGAAAACTCTTATTGAGAATGAAACAGATTTGAAAGTGAAATGTCTGTTGTCAGACCATGGTGGAGAATATTGCAATAAGAAGTCCGATAACTATTGCTCTACCCACGGGATCAGGAGAGTAAAAACTGTACTAAGACACCACAGCAGAATAGCATGGCTGAGAGGATGAATAGAACAATTTTGGAGCGAGTTTAAAGTATGAGACTATATGTAGGTTTGTCTTTGCAACTTTGTGGAGCCGCTGTAGATACAATAGTCTATCTGATCAATAGAAGTTCAGTTAGTGTTTTAGATGGAGGAATTCCAGAGGAGGTGTGGTCTGGTAAGACTGTGAATTATTCATTCTTAAAAGTATTTGGTTGTATAGCATATGCACATGTGGATCATGAGATGAGAAAGAATCTTGATTCTAAATCTCAGAAATGTGTATTCATTGGATACGGTGGCGATGAATATGGTTATCGCTTGTAGGATTATGACCATAACAAGGTGATTCATAGTAGAGATATAGTATTTAATGAGGGTTGTATGTACAAAGACCGAATGGAGTGAAAAAGTGAGAAAACAGTTGAGAAAGAGCACTTAGAGCTGGATGAGCCACAGGATGTGATGGATCGCATGGATGAAAGAAAAGAAGAAAAACCTACATCTAAAGGAGAAATGGTTACACCTGAGAATACACAAACTTCATATGAAACCGAACAGGAAATAGAGCCATTTACTGAAGTAAATGGTTCCAGTTGTTCATCTAAGGAAGAGAGTGTTCTAAATTTGAGGAGGAGCACTAGGATAAGGAAGTCAACTCAAAAACTTTGTCTTCCTTTATATCATGTTTTGTATACTGATGCAAGTGAACCAGAGAGTTACCAAAAGGCTATGCAGGATAAGTTTCATCTTAACTGGGAGCAAACCATGCGTGATGAGATGTCTTCTTTGGAAGGGAATCACACATGAAAATTGGTGAAGCGACCGGAAAAAATGAAAGTATTGCATAACAAGTGGGTATACAGGGTGAAACATGAGGTAGGAGGGACACAAAGATACAAAATTAGACTTGTGATGAAGGGATTCGGTCAGAGGAAAGGTATTGACTTTAATGAGATATTTTTACCAGTTATGAAAATGACTTCTATTAGAGCAATATTGAGTATTGTGATTGTAAAATGATTGTATTTAGAACTGCTTGATGTGAAGACTGCTTTCCTTCATGGTGATTTGGAGAAGGAAATATATATGGAACAGCCGGAGGGATATGAAGTTGAAGGAAAGGAGAATTGAGTATGTCGACTAAAAAAGAATTTGTATGGATTGAAACAAGTGCCGAGATAATGGTATTTGAAGTTCGACAAGTCTATGTTGGATTCGGATTTTGCCAGATGCAATTCAAATTATTGTGTACATTTATAAAAATTTAAGGATGGCAATTTTATTTTACTTACTTCGTATGTAGATGATATGCTTGTGGTAGGTTCATACATGAAGAAAATTAATAATATGAAGAGAAAGTTGGTAGGGAGATTCTCTATGAAGGTCATGGGTGAGGCGAAAAATCTTCTTGGGATGCAAATTACTCGAGATAAGAAAAGTAAGAAATTATGGTTACTCAGGAGGAGTACATCAAGAAAGTGTTGGAGAGATTCAATATAAATAATACAAAACCAGTAACTACAGATTTTGGTAGTCAGTTTAAACTATCAAAAGAGTTAGGTGCTCAGACAGATGAGGAGATGAGATACATAGAGAATGTGACTTATTAATCGTTCGTTGGGAGTCTCATATATGCAATGATGAGTACAAAACCAGATATTGAATATGTAGTGGGAGTTGTGAGTAGATTCATGAAGAACCCTCGGAAGGAACATTGGCAAGCAGTGAAGTGGATTTTCAGGTATTTGAAAGGTACTTCAAAGTATTGTTTATATTTTGGGGGTGATAACATTGATGTGAAAGGTTTTGAGAACTCAGACCATGCGGGTGATAGAGATAATGGCAGCAGCACCACAGATTATGCCTTTACTGTAGGAGGGACAGCGATAAACTGGATTTCAAGATTATAATTAATTGTTACTTTATTTTCGATAGAAGTTGAGTATGTAGCAGCTGCTGAAGCAAATAAGGAATTTATTTGGGTGCAGCGATTGATGAGTGAATTGGGTTTTGATGGAGTGGATTGCAGATTGTTCAGTGACAGTCAGAGTGCAATTCATCTTGCTAAGAACTCGGCTTATTATTTACGGACTAAATATATTCACTTTAGGTATCACTTTATTAGATCATTGTTGGAGGATGATCAATTGAAGTTGGAAAAGATTGAGTGCAGTAAAAATCATACAGATATGTTGACAAAATCGGTTGATGGAAAAAAGTTGAACTATTGCTCAACTTTGGTGTATTTATATTGAATGCTGAAATTGGAACTTTAAACGATCGAGGTAAAAGTTTGGGATGCTAGAATTATTATGTATAGAATTATAATTTTTGCAATAGATCTCTAAGTGGGAGATTATTGTAATGGAGCCTTGTTGCCGCAGCGGGTTCAGTCTGCCCAAATAGGTCCAAAATCAGCCCAAATTATATTTAACCTAATCTAAATTACTAAAGGTTAGATGGCTGCTAATTTTTTGGCAGCAGGCTGCAGGAAAGAAATTGGGCGGCTGCTATTTATTTTGGCCAAAGAAAAAAGAAGTGGGTGGCTGTTATTTTTTGGGGGTTGAAGGGTTTCGGCCGAAGTATAAAAGGGCGGCTGCTATTAGAGAGAGGTGTGGTTTTTGTTTTTGGCCGACAGAAAGAAAAAAGGTGGCGACTGCTATTTTGGGGTGTTCGGCTGAAGGGTGAGGCCGAAGAAAATAGAGAGAGGGGCTTCCTTTTGGGGTTTTCAGTGGCTAAAGCAAAGGAGAAGGGCGGCGACTGTAGTGCAGGTACAAAATTATTGTATTCCTTTTGAGGTGAGGGTTTAATCTTGTATTTTGTGTGGTTTCATTGATTTCTCTTTTGTGGTTTAGAGAAAGAGACTTGTAATTGTTTTGATATAGTGGAAGCTTTCGATCATATCTCCGTGGTTGTAGGCAAATTGCCGAGCCACATTAAATATGCGTGTTCACTTTCTCTACTATTTTTCTCTTCGGTTAACTACTATATTTTGCTGGTTGTTGCATTGGTATATTATTATTATTTTTGCTAACACAAGTATCACTATAAAAGTGTAGATCTCTTAACAATCTTCGTAATGACACTAAAATCAGTTAAACGGAGTTCGGATGTGAAAGTTATGATCGTTTAAATTTGGAAAGAAGTAGTAATATGAATTGATGAAAGTTGTGCAACAGCATCAACTTCAAACCAAGTTTTGGACATGATATAGGTGGATTGGAAAAATATGTATTGGAAAAAGTTTTATAGCTTTTACTCTTCTTACCAATGGCTCTTGATTACCAAACTTTACTTCAGGATCAAAAGTTACAGCCATTGGACAGCCTAACATAAGGTATTTTTTGGACGAATTGTTTATGAAATTTAAGTTTGATTATGATTTATTTTTTATCTTTGGATTTAACTTCAATGGATATGATTAAAATAAAATTTTGATGGTTTATTTGGAGGGTGTAAATCCTATTTATATATTATCATCTTCAACTAAGAATGTGTAAGAAAAAGTGGGAAAAGAGGAGAAAAGAAAATTAAAGAGGCATAGAAAAAGAAAGAAAAGATAGGTTTTTTAGAAGAACAAAATGAAGATTTATATTTAAGAAGGAGTTTTGGTTCGAGATTTGTGGAGATCAATGTCCATCAACATCTACAACATACAGGCGAGTACTTAATTTATGATTATGGTAATTACTTCTCGTTTGTAATTTTTTTACAATTTAATATATGTGGATCTATATCTTGAGTTGTGAATCATTACTAGATTTGAGATGGTTTGAGTGTAAAACTCTATCTGTGGCTATCTAGTAGGCGAGTTAGATATTAGACTATTGGGGAGTCATCACTGTTTAACAGTAATAGCCAAATTGTTGTAATTAACTCGAGATCATAGTGTTGTTCTTCCGTATTTTTTTCCTTTTGGATTTTCCACAATAAAAATCTCCCTATTGCTCTGTGTGATGATATGAAATTTATTCTTTTATTTGATTGATTAATTATTTTTTTACTAACTGGAGCTTAAGCTAAATATCCATCAAATAACACACTTCCTAATAGCTAGCATGCTTTTTCAATTGGTATCAGAGCGGGTCTACTCTACTTTGTGTAAGATCAAGTTATTTCAATGGAGATTCCTTGATAGGAACAATCTATTAGTAGACCACTATGGTGGGAATGACATAATTATCCTCATTAGAAAGTTAAAATGAGAGTGTTCGTAGTATCTTTAGATATAAGACATGGTCATCTATTAGTAACGGTTGGAAACCCCTAATATATGAAGATATGGAATTAAAGTCTGTAAGGGATTGGATACTCATTAAACAAAAACTTACTCCATAGAACTTTAAAGCCCTACATGTGATCTTCAATTATGTGAATGCAACTGATTTTAGAAATATATATATATATATATATATATATATATATATATATATATATATATATATATATATATATATATATATATATATATATATATATATATATATATATATATATATATATATATATATATAAGTGCGAAAGAAGCATGGGACATATTAAAAACCATACTCGAGGGTTGTTGTCAAAATGTCAAATTTAAAATTTGAAAAAAGACTTCGAAAACCTAACTAAGATGATGAGTTCTTTGATGATATTTACAGTAAACTGAACGATACAGTTCTCCAATCATTTAATCTAGGAGATAAGATGTCTGACTTTAATGTCATGAGAAAATTTTTTAGATCTCTTCTAAAAAGATTTTAACGAAAAATTACCACTATAGAAGAAAGTAAAGATATGGATAGACTAAAATGGGATAAATTGATAAAGATTAATCTACAAACTTAAGAGGCAAAGCACCATAAGAAAAAAAAAAATCTAAAGGTCTTGCATTGAATACCAAAATCGAAAGTATTAATATAATAGTAATTTTGATGCGATAGGCCATAAGATAGTTGCAAACTTTATCAAAAGCTATAAAAACTACTTCTTATAGAAAATTTTGGCTAGTGAGTCAATCACCTCTGACAAAAAAAAAGTATATTCCCAATCAAAACTCAACATAACACAATAGAAATTAAAGGTGACAAAAAAAACCAAATGAGAAGTCAACTGGAGTTCAATGTTATGAATATTCTGGATATGGCCATTATGCTCATGAGTATGCGAATAGGAAAAAGAAGAGTAAAGTTATGCAGGTTACATCAGATGATTCAGAAACCTCCAATAATAAGGATCTAATGATTTTTCAAATAATTGTTTTTGCTTTTACTATTTCAATTGGTTTTACTAATTCTTTAAACATGGATTTTGATGATAAAGGTTATGAATCGATAATGAAGATCTTAAATAATGTACAACAAACTCTTTGAGGTATTATACCTTAAAAAAAAACAGAATGTAAAACTAAAGTAGAAGATCAAAAAACCAATAAAGGATCAAGAAGAAATAGAATCCGAGTTGGCATTGGAAAGTAGAAGGATTGAGGAACTTCAAGTGTACAAGTTCAATTTCTTGTCCACAATCACATTTCTGAAAGAAGACAAAAAAAAACTGATGAATAAAAGAGATTCAGTCTTAAAGAGAAACAAGAATTTTCTTGATTCTAACGTAAAATTAGAAACTAGTGTAAGTACTCTTAAATCCCATTTGGATACAACTATTTATCTCTCCAACATATAATTTTAGGGATGTCAAAATTTGATGATATCGTGGAGCACAAATTATGGGAAATAAGTATCAAAGACTTGCATTGGCTAAATATGTGCCAACATCAATGTCAGCTACAAGTACATTGAAAGTTATTCAAAAAATGTCATTTGTCAAAACCACTTATGCTGAAAAGGTAAAAACTTTTCTAAGAATTGCATTCATCAACAGTAACACTAAAACTACGCCAAAAGTAAAAGTATATCGCACCAATGAAAATACAAACATGCCATCAAAGAATGTAACCACTCCTCCAAGTTAAGTGCTGCAACACCAAAGCAGTCAATTATCAGGTACAATTACAATCCAAAGACATAAATATAAATTTGTACCTATATATCACCATTACAATAAAAAGATTAAAATATATTAGACCTTTTTGTTACATGTGACCTTAAAAATCTAGATGTGTCTAAATCTAGTTAACAAGGAAAAGTTTTAAAATCTGGATAGAAAAATAAAAATTACAACCTCTTTACACTTAAATATCAACTCATCTTAGGAGTACAATAGGAATTTGCATAAATGAGTAATCACATAGGACCATAGAGCTTAAAACATTTACTTAATGTATTAGTTTTCCTATGACTGCAAGTATGACACCAAAAAGTTATATTGCCTACTTATGTTGAGGGTAACTTACTCTATTATAGTCGATATTGTTGTTAGATTTATTCATATTCATATATAGACAACTTCTATACTTGATATAAAAAGTAAAAAAAAAAAAAAAAACTGAGTTTATTATGTTATTCAATTTTAAATATGATCTTACTTTTCTCCCATGTGATGAAAAGAATAAAAATTTAAGGAGATTGTTTGCTTCTATTGGTGGACTAGGATTATCACTATTGAGAGTAACATATTCTGAAATTCTTAATTATAGTTACCACACATGAGAGTGAAAATCATAATCACAAAAATAGGAGGTATAAGGTCATCAAAGATAATTGAGAAACTGAAAAGAAAAAACAATATGGAAGTATAAGCTTATCGAAACAAAAGTGTTGAAAAAAATTAAAAAATATTGAATATCACATTGAGAGGGAGAATTATTTACAAATTATGATCATATTCTGAAACTTGATATATATTGCAAACAAATTCTTAAAATATGGCATATGCCTTAATGATTTGTTTATCTCACTTTGTTTTGAAAATTTCTAACAAATGGGATTTTTGTATAATTTATAACTTTTTCACAGTTACTGTCAATATATGCCTTTAATAGTGATTACTTGAGATTTGACTATTATGTGTTAACTCTATATGTGACTCTCTTGTATATTCTAGTATGGATATTTATATCTTCATGTGTGTCAATTTCTAACAAAAGAGGGAATACTATATATTGAGTTATATTGAGTTTCTAGGGGTATTATATATGCAGGGGGACGACATTGATTTCATTGCATGCTTGTATTGTATGTGTGTACACGTTCTTGTTAAATTTGGTTTATTTCAAGAATATATGCACTTGATCTGATTTTATTATTTTTTATGTGTAGAATATCTTAGGGTAATATGCATAATAGAGAGTTTTGTCACAAACTTACTAAGAAAAAGAGTCTTAGATTATTTTTTTTATCCTACATATGTGCTAAATCGTAACAAAATTCATGAAGATCCAGTCTAAGTTCTTGAGCACAAGTCGATTTCAAAGTTGATAAAAGATCAATATGATGGGCATGTCGAATATGCTGATTTGATTTAAGTATAATATAAATCTTAGGAAAATGTGACTTCACAATATAGAGCTCTAAACGACCTTCGTAATGACACCAAAATCAACTAAAATGGAGTTTGATGTGAAAGTTATATTCGCTCAAAGTTGAAAAGAAGCAGCAGTAAAAATTAATGAAGGTTGGACAGCAACCACAAATTTTAGCCAAGTTTTGGACATGATTCAGGTAGAACTAAAAACTTTATGTTGGAAGAAGTTGTAGAATTTTAATTCTTCTTTCCAATAGCATTTGGATCACCCTTATTGGACTTCAAAATCAAACGTTACAGCCATTTTACTGAACGCCTCTTGAAGGAGCCTTTGGACAACTCAACAGAGTAAAATGAGGGAAGGTGTTTTTTTGAAAAGTTTCTTAAGGAATTTAAATTGGATTATTATTTCTTTTGCATCCTTGGATTTAACTTAGACGGATATAATTTAAAAAGAGTTTAAAGTATTATTTGGAGGGTGTAAATCCTGTTTATATACGGTCCCCTTCAATGAAGGTATTAAACAAGTGAAAAAGTGGAGAAGAGAAAAAAAGAGGCATATAAAACGATAGGAAAGAGAGCTTCACTAAAAGAACAAAAATGTGATTTTTATTGAAGAAAAAGGAGGTTTGGTTCGTGGTTTGTAAAGATTAACATCTATAAATATCCCAACCTACAGACGAATACTTAATCTATAGTTATAGTAATTTCTGCTCGTTTGTAATTCTTTTACAATTTATTATTTGTAGATCTGTGTTTTGAGTGTTAATTCATTACTAGATCTGAGATAATTTGAGTATAGAATTATGTCTGTAGCTGTCTAGCAAACAAGTCAGATCTTAGACTATTGGTGAGTCGTGATTGTTTAACAGCTATAGTCAAATTGCTGTAATTGATTTGAGATCACAGTACATCTCTTCCGTAGATTTTTTTTTCTGTTTGAGTTTTCCATGTTAAAAATCTCTATGTTATTTTGTCTGATGATTTGTGATTTATTTTGTGCTTTAATTGATTAATTATTTTTAATAATTGGTGCTTTAATTAATATCTACTTAATAACACACACTTCCATAGGAACTGGGTGCTTTTTCAATCATAAAACAATGAAACAACAAATAATAATGCCATATCTATCTGTTATATTATCCTTATTTTCTTGTTTTTTATTATAATATTTGAAAATATTAGAAAAGGTATAAAACTAGTATGCTAAATGCATTCCTATAATCTCCGGAAAAGCAACAAAGTAACAAAAATATCCCATAACAGCACAGTTGTTGTGTTCATTGCTTATTTAGAATCCTCTCATATGAGGTATTAATATATGAGGTATTAATAGCAATCAATTATATTATTATAATGTATAATGATTTTCTTAGTTTCTCCCAAAATCCAGTATATTTTTATTTTCAGTTTTTTAGTTCAGTTAATATTAACGGTGTTAGTAGTCAATATCAGTATCAGTAAACAAAAAAAATAACAATAACTCATTAAGTCTAAATTATCATTCACATCATTTCACTTTCAAGTTCAGTTGGTGTATTTCAATATCAAATTAACTTTTAGCTTTTTGTGACCATTAATAAATCACTTGTATATGGTGTTTCCATTTATTCAGTCTCATATTCATGTATTTTCAGTAATTAATAACCAATAATCAATCAATAAAATTACATAAAATATTTTCTAAGTGCCTTGAGGACACTAGCCTGTAGGCATCCAACCAGTAGGTCCACTGCTAGATACTTTCGGTTGTTAAGTTCTTTTACCTACTGATATATTTTAAAATCTGATTCTCTTGGACCCTGACCTACCAGTAGACCTATTAGTAGGTATGGGAACCCAGATGTTCGAGACCCTTTTTCAGTTAATATTTTGCAATATAAATCCAATCCGTTAGCATTCTTCATGGATAACATGATAAAATACATAATTAACGTGAAACATGCAAGAAAATGAGTTTAGTCACATTATAGATCATAAATCATCAAAATTCTCTTTATTTTATAAGTTTTCAGCAATAACAATCTACAAATAAGAAAATATATAAAACAATTGAACATAAAATAATTGTAAATAGCATGCTAATAGTGAATCATGGACTCACCAGATCTAAGCGATAATAATTTACAAATCTTCGTGTTGAAATGGTTAAGTTGAACAAGTAAGGGTTTGATTTCCTTATTCTTCCCATTAGTTGAGGAATTCGTGTTTAAGTTGAATTGAGTAATTAGATAGATATTAGAATAATTTTAAATAATCACAACTCATTTAGGATCACAACACATTATCTAGTTAAATGATTTTGATTTATGATGGGTTCTATGAGATTAATGGCTCTAACCATGACAAGTTACGTGAGATAGGGGCAAAACTATAATGATCCAATAATTTTCCTTCAATTTTTTCTTACAATTACTATCTCTACCTCCTTAACTTATTTCATATTAATTTTCATAAATTTTGGAATTCATTTACCCTTTCATCAAGTACATACAAAATGTTTTATACATTGAAAACTGTTAATTTTATGTTAACTTGATGGTAGGCCAAATCAAAACTAAAACCTAAGAAATTGGATATGAGTGAACTCTAGGGGATCGAGATCATAATCAAAGAGAAACTTTTTAAAAAAATAATGGAGATAGTGGAAATAAACTGCAGCTCTGCTAACTTGCGTGAGCTGTCAGCTCATTTCCATTTTTTTCATTTTTCTCATTATATATATATATATATATATATATATATATATATATATATATATATATATATATATATATATATATATATATATATATATATATATATATATATATATATATATTGGAGAAAACTGGTATATATATATTGGAGAAAACCGTGGATCTTACCATTACCATTAAATAGAGAAAAATTACAGATTATCAAAATTTTTTTTTTTTTATTACAATGAAAAGAAAATTAAAGAAACAGACAAAGAGGACTTATAAAACACGTCACCCTCTTTTTACAAAAAATCATGGGATTCGAGGCAGATATGGGGATTGGTCCTTCTTCGTTGACGATCTGACGTCGATGGTTGGAGGCGCGCTTGTTCTTTGTCTCTTCTGTTCTTTGAGAAAGCTCAAACTCTTGCGCGAGAAAGAGATCTGATCAAATGTCCTTTTTGAGTTCTCTTGGGGGTATTTATAGGCCCCAAGTTGTTGAAGAGATTTCTTTATAGATAGAATCGAGATCTGATTTCCTTATAGATGGAATTGAGATATCTTTGTAAACTTGATGAGATATTCAAATCTTCTTTTGATTTGATTTGCTCCAAATTCATTATATTGGGTCATGTTTCTGCACCCAAAAGCAATTAAACTTAAACTAGAATTTAATTAGAATTTGTAGAATTATCAAATTTAAATAGAAATTAATTTCGAATTCTTCATCCAAAATTAATTAAACTCAAAATAGAAATTGTGAAACTCTCAATCTCGAACAAAATTAATTTAGAATCCTGCACCCAAAATTTAATTAGAATCTGATTAGAATTTGTGTATGATTAGAATTTGCAAAATATCTCAAGATAGAGCCAAAATATATTGCATGCGAGAAAGAGACAAATTTACTACGCGAAACGGGGCGACCGAGTGGGACGAACAGGCCTGGCTAGGTTTTAATGAGTTTTTGATTTATTAATTTTTTAGACTCGGATTTTGGATTCGAACTCGGACTTGACTCGGATTTTGAATTCGGACTCGGACTCGAATTAGTGCGGGGATAATTTTCTCGTTCTACAGTCCCCCTCCAAAGTTTTTAAAATTTTGTTTCTTCTAGAAAATTTGAAATACTTTAGATTTTTGTTCAAACTTGGTCTTCCACACCTGGATTGTACACTTTAAACCTAGCAAGTTAACGTGTCCAATGAAACTTACTAAGGATATGGTGCTATCATAGTAAGCCGAGTTTTATTAATCATTATGAAGTTGACTTGCCTGGTTAACAGACAAAGCCTTGTTTATCATGTTAGAATTACAAAATCATAGACAGAGATATGACTGACGTGCTTATGGAGTGATCGTTTTGTGATGAATGGATTGAATAGAATTGGTGGATGGAAAATGGAACTTCCTAAGTGAGTGAAGGTGCCTTAATGAGCTAAGCGTTTTGAATATGATGTGACTTGTTTGGGTTGACAAATAGAGCCAATGGCTCACCAAGCTAACAGACAGAGCTGGTGTACTTTCGAATTGGGATTGAAAAACCATGAATAAAGGTGTTCAGAAAACGTAATCACAGAACTTTTGCAGAGGTATACTGTTAAGCATATCAAGATTGTTTGGCATGTTTAACGGGATACCTCTTCCCTTTGATTTTTCGGCATCAGGCTATTTCTACCCCCAGTATGATAAGACTGGTCGAGAATTTTAGCTTCCTCTTACCCCTTGCCTCGAGGGCGCTGGGCTGTCTGCACATTCTTTCTTATCATAATGGGTATCTATTCAATAGATTGTTGGAGTGTGACCAGGCGAGGATCGAAAACCATAGGCAGAGATATTTAGAAAATGTACCCATGGAATTTTGACAGAGGTGTTCAGAAAATATACTAAGGGGTTTCGGCAGAGGTATATTATTAAACATACTGATAGGATCTCAGTAAAGGTATTCAGAAAACGTACTGAACTGACTGGTTAGGGTCGAAAAACCATAAGGAGAGGTGTTTAGAAAACATACCCATGTAGTCATAGCAGAGGTGTACAGAAAACATACCAAGGGGTTTTGGCAGAAGTGTACTGTTAAATATACTGATGGGGTCTCAACAGAGGTGTTCAGAAAACGGCGACTAGTTAGGGTTAGAAAACCATGAGCAGAGCTGTTTAAAAAACATACTCATGGGGTCATGGCAGAGGTGTTTAGAAAACGTACCAAGAGGTTTTGGAAGAGGTGTACTGTTAAATATACCAAGATAATTGGATTTATATTATGGAGTAGCTCGCCTGGCTGACAGACAGAGCTGAAGACTCGCCTGGTTGATAGATAGAGTCGGTGATCATGTTGGGGTCATATGGTGCATTATTTGTGTGATTGCTCAAATCTTACTGTCAGAGATAAGATCTTAACATGACAGGTTCGATTGTTTTTTAGATGAGATGGTTTTGAATCTTGCTGTCAGAGATAAAAGTTTAACTTGACAGATTTGTGAAATTTTTAGTAAACTCCCAGCTATTAACTGATTTGATATACCTTTATCAATTGCCATTTGTATTGGGCTAGCAATATTATTCCTCTCAGTATGATGAGTTGTCGAGGATTTTATTTTCCTCTCCCCTTTTCTTTTGAAGCATTGGGTGGTTCATACTTTTACCTCAGCATGAGAAGTTGTCAAGGATTTGAATTCTTCTCCCTTTTACTTTTGAAGCATTGAGTTATGAGTATCCTTATAGGATAGTATTATGATAAATTTATCATGGAATTTTTAGCAAACCTCTAACTATAAATAGATTTGATGTGTCTTTACCAATCGTCATTTATATTGGGCTAGCCATTCTATTCCCCTCAGTATGATGAATTGTCGAGAGTTTTGTTTGGGTTTAGATGCCAAATATTTCCTTTCACCTTTTGCCTTAACAGCTATGGATTTGTTGATAACCCTAGTATGATAGGGTTGGTGAGAAGCTTGTGATTTCTTATCACGTTGTTTTTTCGACAGCATTGAGCAATTGATTCATTAGCCTTCCCTTCGTTTTTTTTTTCGAAGGTGGCTAAATGTAGAACTTTTTAAAAAACTTGCCATTAATAGGCATCATCATCCTATCGATGTCTTGATTGATTAGGCGATAGGCTCCGTTTGAGTAACGGTTTCTACTACAAAAAGTCCTTCCCACTTGAGCTTGAATTTTTTCTTAGTCTTATGGGTCATGATCATTAGTCTTTTGACGGCCAAGACCAAGTCTCCTTCTTTAAAAGTTCTTCATTTAACCTTCTTGTTAAATGCCCTCGAGATGCGTGGTTGGTACAACTTGATATGCTGCTTTGCATTTAGGCATTTTTCATCCAGGGCTTCTAATTCTTTGAGTTTTTTTATATTTTTCCTCAGTCGTCATCTTCGTAGCCAGCGCTACCCGCAGAGATGGGATTTGAATTTCTAGTGACAATACGGCTTCACAACCATATACCAAAGAAAAGGGCATAGTTTTGGTCGGGGTTTGCACTGTTGTACTGTAAACTCATAGACACTCGCCTAACTTTTCATCCCAATCGTGGTGACTCGAAAAAATAAGCTTTTGTACAAGCTTCACAATAGTCTTGTTGAAAGCTTCGGCCAATCCGTTAGCTTCCGGATTATAAGGCGTTAAAACCACATCTTGAATTCTAAACTTGCTGCAGAATTTCACGAAGCCTTGACTAATGAATTGAGTCCTATTGTCATGGACGATCCTTCGGAGCACACCAAAGTGGTAAATTATATGGTGTTTGATGAATTTGACCACATCTGCTGTCTTTACTTCCCTCATGGAGATAGCTTATATCCATTTAGAGAAGTAATCGGTTATTGCCAATATGAACCGATGTCTTTTGGAAGATGGCAGAGTAATTGGTCCAACAACATCTATTCCCCATATCTCGAACGGTCAATTGGAAGTTAACATATGTAAGTACTTTGTAGGTTGTTGTATGAATTAGCAAGGACCTAACAGACATGACAACGATTTGCATATGCAACTGCATCTGTGATCATCTTGGGCCAGAAGTATCCAAATTTTCTAATGCAGTTCCAGAGTTTCGGTCCAGGTTGGTGGGCCCCACAGGTCCCGTCATGAGTTTCTTTAACCACTTCCTGAGCTTCGTTTTTTGATAAGCAACAAAGTAAGATGACGTCATGAGATCTTCGATATAGAGTCTAGAACATGGTGTTATAATAAAATTTTGTGGCCTTATTTTTTATGGAAGTGGCTTTTTTAGGGTCCTCAAGGAGGATGACATACAACACATAGTTCACAAGTGGAAAACGCCAATCTTGTGGCTCAAACTTTATTCCAACTTCTATAATTGCTTCTGGATGTAGGAGCTCGCGACTTCCAATGGTAACAAGCTTGTTGACCAGCTTGGTACGGTGAGGGTCGCAGCCAATGATGCAAGAGCATCGGCGTATGTGTTCTCATATCTTGGCACATGACCGATATAAAATTCTTCGAATTTGTTTACTAATTGCATTGTTGTTTGATGATACGATATGAGAATCTCATGCTTTACCTCATATTCCCCGGTCATCTGGTTAACGACTAGCTTTGAATAGCCATATGCTTCGATATGCCTCACCCCAATTGCTAAGCTATCTGGAGGCCAGTGATAAGGGCATTGTACTCTGCTACATTATTTGTGCAGGGTCTGATTAACAAGTATCCTTGGGGTACTACATGTTTGTGGGGAGATACTAGGACGACCCCCACACCGGCAGCATCTCTTCTTATTGCCCCATCAAAAAACAGTTGCCACATCTGTTCTTCTTAGACCACATTAACTTCTGCAGTTTCATCTGGGATGTCAGTTTGGAGTTTAGCGTTTTCTGAAACTGAGTACTCAACGAGAAAGTCTGCTAGGCCTAGCCTTTCGTCGCTTTTAGAGGCACAAAATACATGTCGTAGGGAGACAATAATAATACCCAATTGGCGAGCCATCCGTTTAATGATCTCGGCTTAGTCATGAGCAATTTCAATAGGTTTACTCGAGAAATGACATGTATCGTCTGGCCGACTAGGTAGTGTCGCATCTTTTGGACCGTGAACACTAGCGCTAGGCATTCTTTTTCTATTGGGTTGTACTAATGCTTTGCACTAATCATTGTCCGACTCAAATAGTAGATTGCCTGCTCCTTGTCTTGATTATTATGTTGAGCCAATAGAACTCCTAGGGCGTGGTCCATTACTCGCACATAGATCAAAAAAGGCTTCCCTGAAACAGATGCCATTAACACAGGTGGTTTTGTGAGGTAATTTTTAATATACTCAAAAGCTCGTTGTAATCTTCATCCCAAACAAATGAGACTCCCTTCTTCATTAACTTCAAGAACGGCTGGCATCTCCCTAACAGATTTATTATGAACCGTCGGATATACGCCAGTTTGCCTTACAATCCCCTGAGTTCTCTTAGGTTCTATAGTGGCTGCATTTCTTTTATTGCCTTGACCTTGTCAGGGTCAAAGTGGATTCGTTTTGAAGTCACCACAAATTCGAAGAACTTCCCACTTGATACTTCGAGAAAGGACTTAATAAGATTCATCTTCAGTTGATATTTTCTCATGATATCGAACATCACGCTCAAGTCTTGCTTGTGATCTTCTTTCTTTTTACTCTTAACGACAAGGTCATGCACATAGCACTCGACGGTTTCACGTAAGTGCTCTTGAAAAATGACACTCATAGCTCGTTGGTAAGTAGCATCGTCATTCTTCAATCCGAAGAGCATTACTGTGTAGCAGTATATTCTGAGGGGTGTTCTGGACGCCATGTGTTTCTCATCTTCTGAATGCATTTTGATTTAGTTGTATCCCATGAAACCATCCATGAAGGACATCCGCTCAAACCCGCACGTATTATCAATCATGACATCCGTGATGGGGAGCGGAAATTCATCTTTTTAGATTGCAGCATTGAGATCTCGGAAGTCTATGCATATTCTTATCTTGCCATTTTTCTTGGGCACCGGCACGATGTTTGCTACCCGGTCTGGGTGTTGCTCTTCGCAGATGAATTCCGAGTCTATAAACTTCTCTACTTCAGACTCTATGGGTTCTATCAATTCGGGCTTGAAACATCTTTGTTGTTGTTTTACAGGTTTAGCATCTGGCTTAATATTGAGTTGGTGCATGGCAACCTGTGGATCCAAACCGGGCATGTCTTCGTAGCTCCATGCGAAGACGTCAATGTACTCACTTATGAGGGATATAAGATTCTCTTTCTCATGAGGAGTGAGACTATTGCTTATAAAAATGGGCTTCGGAACTTCTTCAGTTCCCATGTTGACTTGAACCACTTTGTTTTCAGTTAACGGTTCTCACTGCTCAAATCTTATATCTCATTGGTTATCCATGTGTTGTGCCCATGCATCATCTGGTTCCTCATGGTTTACTGAAACCATGTCCACAGCAAAGATCTTGAATATTACGCTTGTACCGACATCAAAATCCTATTCTACTATTTCTTTATGATTTTATGATTCAATTGAGTCTATGTACTCTTTCCGAGGATTCGGAAGTAGTAACATATCCCAACCCCTTGTGGGTTTTATGGTAGTAATCGGGGTTTTTCCTCGTGGAACAAACAAATGCAAAAGCTTTCGTCATCCTCTTTCGAAGTTTAATCCCTGTTTGCGATTGAAATCATAATCCATTTTCTTCATCATTCGATGGGAAATTGATTCGTAATGACCAAATTGAGGTTCCGCTTGATCATCGCTTTCACTATTTATGCCTGACTCGGGTCGTGACTCAACTCGACCGAATATTATCGGCTATTAGTCTGGCCATCGAGCGGGCACCTCAAAAGTAGCCTCGTCTGCATTGTGAATTTTGGTATGCCCAACAAACGACGACCGTATTGGTAAATAGAATGCCAGTAGAACCTCCCACTCGGATATGCTACCTATTTCTGTGCTCGTACAAGATGGAGTAGAATCCAAAGCAACAGCAGGAATATAAACAAAACCTATGTTTTCATTAATAATCCACTCGTCCGCCTCATTAGTGGTGTTGGTTACATCAAAATCATTAATATTAATTACAAGAAGATTTATCTCGAACTCATAGTCTTCTTCATCTGATGGCTTGGGCTCAGTGTCCACTTTGTTATCGTTGTCATAATCCCCTTTAGCATTCTTTGTTGATTCTGCGGACGCCTCTGCTATATCTCTATACAGCATGGCATCTGTAAAATAGTTCTCCACTCCCTTAAAGGGCTGCTTGTCGACGATCAACATGTAAACTGTCCCCTGATCATCACAATATTTCATGCATTGGTGGAGAGTAGAAGGCACCACCATATTGGAGTGAATCCAGGGAAGTTCTAAAAGCATGTTGTAAGAGGTGATGGTGTCGATAACATAACATGTCGCCTCGGATTTCAGACTTCCAATCTGGCAGCGAAGCCGGATCTTCCCCAAGGGATGGCTTCCATTAGAGTTGAAGCCAAAGATGGAGGTGTTGGTGGGCGTTAGTTGGCTAACTGAGATCCCAAGCATCTGCATCAATCTCCTTGGGATGATACTTAAGGTGGACCCCAGGTCTCTGAGAATTCGGTCTAGTTTAAGAGAGCTCATGTATCATGTATAATACAAGAGTCTGTTATGCTTAAAGTTTTTTATCTGCATGTCATCCGGTGAGAAGGTAACGCATGGAACCTACTTCATCACTTGGTTGCAATGAGCGCAAGGTTCCTCTGCGACCACATACGGCTTTGTAATTTAAGCCAAAAAAGATTTCGAAGTTAGCCAGAGCTTCTCTCAACGCATCTCTGATTGTTTTGGACAATCGCAATAACTCATAAAGAGTTATACGGGTTGGGATGTTTATTAGCTGAACAAGCACATCGAATTTAAATAGTGCACTAGCTGCCTCACTATCCTTCTATCTCCTCTTCTGGAAGCGGAGCTCCTTCTACTTGGAGCGTGGATCTTTATTCGTCACTGTGGATTCATCATGCTGTGCTTTGGAGTAATCTTTATGATAGCTCTTCTCCGAGCGAGTTTCTGATGGGCTTGCCTCATCATGATGAGTGGCCAAAGCCAATGCCTCTGTTTCGAAGTCGGTTAACATACTTGCCTTATCATGGTCTTCCTCGATGGTTGCAGAAATCACGTGGCAAGTGTTTTCTTTGCTTAGCTTATGTTTATTTGATGAAGATCATTTCTCATCATTCAAAAGATCCGGATGTACCCACATAATTTTACTTTTCTTCATAGTGACTGGGGAGAGACATTTTTCCTTCATATTATGTGGATCATGATTAACAAGTACCATCTTTCCAACAGGCACCGGAGATACTTCTGTAGGAAATTTATTATTTCCAATCATTAGAGTGATCGTGTTAGCCGTCACCCTTTTCTATTCCGACTTTAGTGTGATTATTTTGGTTTCAATTAGTACTTGGATCTTTTTCTTAATGTGTAGCAGTTCTTCGTAGTATGCCCCAAGTTCTAATAATAGAGGCAGTACTTGGGGTCGTTGATCTTCCCTACTTCCTCCGACCTCAGATTGGAGGAAAACTTGAGCATCTCCTTCCTATTGAACAAATTGAATAGCGTCACTGTTTGCTTGTCTTTGAAGTCGGAAACAGGTGCGGGGTACTGCTTGGACACCCCTTTCTCTTTTTAATCTTTGGGCTTATGTTGCGGAGGCGTTCCTGCCGCCATAGCCTCTTCAGTTGAGAGCTTTCAGTTGAGAGCTTTGGGGATATTTTCTTCCTGCCAAAGCACTCCTTGTAAAGCGTTGTTCTCCCAAACGGTGGATGAGGTCTTCAGCTAGTTCGTCTTACTTAACTAGCTCTTTCCAGCTCTTAGATTCAAGAATTCCCATTTTGATCAATATCTTAGTCTAAAGGCTGTTCTTGCAAGTCTCCACTAATGTCTCCTGTGACATACCATGCAGGCATCGCATCGACATCTCGTGGAAATGCTTAATGAAGCTTTTAATCGTCACATCCTCTATTTGCTTATTTGCCAGAAGAGAGTGAATGGATATTTCGGTGTCGTCTTCGAAGAAGCTAGCTAGGAACTCCCTCTCCACATCAAACCAGGCATTGATGGTTTCCGTGGGTAACTGCATAAACCAAGTGAATGCATACCCTCGCAGAGTACTTGCAAAAAAATTTGCAATCACTGGGTCATTGCCTATGAGATGGTCGGTCTGTGAAAGAAAATAGTATATATATTGGTTCGGAGATCCCTTCCCATCATATGACTCTAGCTTGAGAGACTTATACTTTGTTGGAAATGGGGCGGACTCCCACTCTATCGGGTAGGGTCTCGTAATATCTGTTTCTTGAAGTCATTTACGATGCATTAAGACTTCTATCTGGCTTTGAAGCTTCGCTATTCTTTCGGCATGAGTATCAACAAAGTATTCTTCCTCACTGTCTTTCCCCCAATGTCTTGGTTAGATTCGGTTTCATCCTTCTTAGTCTTGTCATGATTGGATTTGGCTTCATTCTTCTCTTTGTTAGTTTTATCAGAAGAGGAAGAACCCCTACTCTGTCTTCTGTGTTCTTTGGATTGTTTTCTAAGACCTTCGCAAGCATTGCCTTAAGGTCCTCAATGCTTTTCTGTTGCTCCTGGATGAGGCGTACTTGTACCTCAATCCTCTGTCTCATCTCGGCCGACGGCTCGGCCATATGAACTATCCTCCTGCTGGACCGAGAGAAAGCATGCGATCTCAGTGTTGCTATGGCCGAATGACTGCTAAGCTTGTCATATTTCTCATCAAAACCCTCAACCAGTTTTTTGTAATTACGGGGAGTTATCACACCTGTCTTGAGGCATGTGTGATGAGAGGTCTCCTCTGCCTTGGTATCAGAGACATACCCTTCGGCAACTAGTTTCTTACTTTTATTCACCATATTTGATGTGAAAGCGGAAAATTATTCATCTTAGTCAGAGTCTCGCCTCTGCAGTCATCTTCTCTTCAGAATGTGTGCTACAGTCGGTTGAATACCAATGTTCTCGGGGCTTAGTAGCAACAGTGAGTCAAAACTGCGGTGATTAATTTTTCGCAGCAACATGACCGATGGGACTGTGTGGCTTCCCTTTTGTTCGTGGGATACCTCCATAAATCCGGAGTTTCTTCACGCAGTGCCGATATAACCATCTTTTAGGGACGGAGCCTACTTCTTGAGTGATGTCTATTTGTCTAGACATATGGTTCCGAGAAATCATGGAGGTTATATTTGTCAACCCCCAGTTTGGTTCGATATTCATCATCAGTTTTGATATGTTTTGCATGAATCTGCTGGGTAGGTTGGCATTTATTTGTTCTTATCTTATGCAAGGCTGAGATTTAACTCTTGCCTCGCGTACTGGACGACCCTCGCATGCTGGTGGCATGTGGCATACTGATCAAGCCTCGTACGCTGGCTTAGTTGAACTAGCCTCGCATGCTGGCCTAGACTTAGTCCGGTTTTCATATTTACTTGTGCCTAGCTAGCGAGGTTCGCTAGGCTGAGAACCGCTAGGCTAAGATACGCTAAGCTGAGAACCGCTAAACTGAGATCCGCTAGGCTGAGGACCACTAGGTTGAGATCCGCTAGGTTGAGAACTGCTAGGCTGATCACCTCTAGGCTGACCAAGCTGAGAAGTTCTAGACTGCTTCTCGCCAAGCTGATGAGTGTAGGGCTGGCCAGACTGAGGAGTGCTGGCCTGGCCAGGGTGAGATTTACTAGGCTATTTCTTGCCAAGCTGATGAGTGCTAGGCTGTTTCTTCCCAAAGTGATGAGTGCTAGGCTGTTTCTTCGCAAACTAATGAGTACTAGGCTGTTTCTTACCAAGCTGATGAGTACTAGTTTGTCTCTGGCCAAGCTAATGAGTGCTAGGCTGTCTTTGGCCAGGCTGAGGAGTGCTGGACTGGCCAGGCTGTTCTTGAGCCTAGCATCCATCTTTCTTCTTGCTATGCTGATTTTGAGAGAGGCATGCAAAACGGGCTTTGAGTGCCCTACGATGCACTCTTCGATTCTGCTTGCGGATTTGGGTCCGTCTTTACACTGCGATAGGTTTTCCTTTGGTGTAATATGCGGTAAGCTCCCTAAACATTGGGAGAGACACAGTTTGATTTGGCGGACCAAAATTTGGAAATCCAAGGGGCTGTTGATGGATCAACACCTCCTTGTCATCCAAGACCATAAAATCCTCCTTTTGTTCAGAGTTAGTATTTTTGTGCTCTTACTGCGCAGATCTCTTGTGGCGTGGACTCAATGAGTCCGAAGATATGTAATCTTCATATTTTTTATGGTCGACTTTGACGACCAATATCTCGACTGTCTCTGATTGAACCACCATCTCCTTTTTAATATATGAGATTTCTCCCACTATGATCACTAGTCTGTTTATGGGGAAAATCAGAGATTTTTCTATTACCATTGAATAGAGAAAAATTACAGATTATGCAAATTTCTCTTTTTGTTTTTTGATTACAATGACAAGAAAATTAATGAAACATAAAGAGAGGACTTATATAATATGTTGCTCTCCTTTTACAAAAGATCATGAGATTTGAGACAGTTTTTGGGATCGATCTTTCCCCGTTGACGATCTGATGTTGATGGTTGGAGGTCAGCTCTTACTTCGTTTCTTCTGTTCTTTGAGGAAGCTCAAGCTCTTGCGCACGAGAGAGATCTGGCCAAATGTCTTTTTTGAGTTCTCTTTGGGGTATTTATAGGTTCCTAAGTTATTGAAGATGTTTCTTTGTAGATAGAATCGAGATCTGGTTTACTCGTAGATAGAATCGAGATCTATTTGTAATCTTCATGTGATATTCGAATCTTCTCTTGATTTGTTTTGCTTCAGATTCATTATATTGGGTCCTATTTATGCACCCAAAAATAATTAAACTCAAATTAAAATTAAATTAGAATTTATAGAATTATCAAATTTAAATAGAAATTAATTTAGAATTCTTCATCCAAAATTAATTAAACTCAAATAAGAAATTGTGAAACACTCAAGCTCGAAAAGAATTTATTTAGAATCCTGCACTCAAAAATTAATTAGAATCTAATTAGAATTCGGGTCTACTTAGAATTTGCAAAATATCTCAAGACAGAGCCAAAATATATTGTGTGCAAGAAATAATGAAATTTACAGCGCGAAACGGGGTGACCAAGCAGGACAAGCAATTGCCCGAGGTCGGCCTGGCCAGCCTCGGACGCGAGGCTGGTCTGGCCAACCTCACATATGCGAGGCTGGCATGGATAGGTTTTTATGATTTTTTTTTTTAGACTCGGACTCGAATTAGTGCGGGAATAAGTTTTCTCGTTCTGCAATATATATATATATATATGGGATTACTGTAGGTGAGTCACCAGCTCAGGAAAAGTTATGTGAGCTAGCGGCAAAACTATAATTATCCAATATTTTTTTCTTCTCCTTTTTATTGTGATTACTATCTCTACTTCTTAACTTGTTTCAGATTAAATTTCATAAATTTTAGAGTTCATTTACCCTTTCAACAAGTATATACAAAATCTTTTATTCATTGAAAACCGTTAATTTTATGTTAATTTTATGGAGG
>JAYEPQ010000016.1:32228440-32350940 GCA_036321105.1 Dracaena cambodiana
GATAAATTATGTGTTTAATTAAAATTTTAATTAAATTATTTATAAACTTGTATATAGACTCACGGGTATAAATATATGTTGTTTTCAACTATAATGTATGGAATTAGCCTGCATTAGGCATGGCATTAAAGTACTTTATGCATTATAAACGCATAGGAATAACAAGTGATATCAAAGCTTATATTTGCAAAAAGTAGCATCGAAGCCAGATTTTTTTTGTTCCTAAATTATTTTGAGACTAGGATATGAAAAAAAAAATTATAAAGGAAGTCTTTTCGTGAAAGAGATGTTTGGAGAGTCGTCTTAAAATCCAGGGCTAGGAAGGCTACATCGACTTCATCGATCAAAAGTTCAATGTTATAAATACGAAGTTCGAGATGGAGAAATTTGATGGTATAAACAACTTCGGTAATATGGTAATGTGAGGTACGAGTGAGCATCAGCATGTTATAGTTCGGTTTTAACCAATTTCTACAAAACCGAGCCGAACTGTTTAGGAATGGAAACCGAAATTAAACCCAAGTAATCCTATACAATTCGGTTTGTTTATTCAGTTCCAACTTTTTGAAAAATTTGTTTAAGATTTATAATTTAATCATTTCAGTAATCATATCTCTTCAAGTGTACGCCCAAAAAATTATAATTTCCTTCCATTGCTAATTTGATTTTGAATACATCAATAAAAGAAAATTTACAGAATAAAATCTGAGATTACAAGAATAGAGAATGATTAATTTCGATTCCCTTTTAATTTGATATGGGATCTGGTAGCGATGAGCCTCGCTGATACACTCCGTTGACAGTCCGATCTGAATTGAGAAAAATACAGTCGCTCTCTAGAAAACTCTGCTATGGAGATTTCGGAAGAAAACGCTTTCTCCTTTCTTTGGACTTCTTCTCTCCTCTCTGGAAAAATCCTCCTCCTCTTTTTAATCTGGACTCTATCTCTTTTTTTATATATCGAGAGGTAACTGTTCGGATAAGATCTGGGCCAAATTCAGTAATAGAAACACCGAAAAAGGGGGTATTAGTTCCCTAAAAATCTGGACCAAATCCACGTAACTGAAATACGTTCTCAACATTGAAGGGCGCGGGGATGTGCGCGGGCCACTCTACGTGCGCAAGATCCTACACGCGGGTCTCATGCGCGCAGGAGTTCCTGCGCACAGGTCTCCTGCACGTAGGAGTTCCCGCGCGCAGGACTTCTCCTGCGAGCAGGAGTTCGTACGCGCAGGGACTCTCCTGTGCGCAGGTCACCCTATGTGCGGGCCTGCGCCTAGGGCTCCATACTCTCTCTTTTTTATTTCTCTTCTTTTTTGTATCTACATAACCCCCTCCAAAATTTTCAAAATTTTATTATTAATTTGTAACAAATTTCGAAATACTTTAGACTCTTTTGATTTTAGTTTTGTACTCTGAAACATTTTTTATTGAACACAGGCTAAAAACATGACAGACAAAGTGATGAATTTAATGGACAGAGGTAACTGTTAACATATTTTATGAATGATGAGTAGAGGTATAATATTAACGTGCTCTACAAATGACAAGCAGAGGTATGATATTAACGTGCATAAAGGATATGAAGTAGAGGTATGATGTTAACGTACTCATAAAATGACAAGCAGAGGTATGATGTTAACGTGCTTATAAGATAACAAGTAGAGGTATAATGTTAACGTACTCATAAGATCCTAACCGTTCAGTGGTATCTTATATGACGGATTAGGAAAAGACAGAGGTATTATTAAATATGTCTTAAAACTCAATCTATTTAGAGAATCTGGCCATGATAGAAATGAACTGACTAAACAAAGTTGACAGTTAATATTAGTCTTGGAATTTGACTATCAAAGATAATTGTTAACTTGATAGGAAGATGATTCTCGTCAGAGGTAATAATTATTTTTTAAAACTTGACGATGTTAAAAACAAGTTCATCAGAGGTTGTAATGTTAGACTTGATGAAGTGTGAGTTTTCTTTTCTGTCAGAAGTGAAACTTTAATGTGACAGGAGATTTGATTGAATTTAATCTCATGGAGAAAATTGATTTGATTTTGTATTCTGGTGTCAGAGGTATAATCTTAACTTGACAAATATTTTGGAGAGTCACTGGCTCTGCTAGAGAAAAGTGACGAGAAAAAGTCTTGCTAGCATAGGTGAAATCTTAACGTGACAGAAGATTTGATCTCATTAGGATTTTTATCAAACCCCAGCTATCAACGGGTTTGATTTGTTTTTACTAATTGCTATTTGAGTTGGACTAGTCATGCTATTCCCCTTAGCATGGTAAGATCTCGAGGATTTCATTTGGGCTTATATGCCAAAATTTTCCTCCTCCCTTTATTTTAGCAGCTTTGAACAGTTCATACTTATAATCCTCAGCATGATAAGTTGGCGAGAAACTGGTTCTCTTCCCGTTACCTTGACGGTGTTAAGCAATTCATACTTTTACCTCCAGTATGGTAGGGTTGGCGAGCATTTCATTTGGGCTTGCTTACCAAATTTTCCTCTATCCTTAGTCGTAGAAATGTAGGATTCGTTTTCTTTTTGTACCCCCAGTCAAGCCATGGAGTTACATCCTGGTGGTGAGCCGTTATTTCTTCAGTTTGTTGTGTTGAAGAAGAGGTCGGATAACTCCATTTCCTTAATAATAATATTTCTTCAGAAATTTTTTATTAATTAGCATCATCATCCGGTCACCGTATTGATTGATCAATTGGTATGTTCCATTCGAATAGACGTCTCTACTACAAATGGGCCCTCCCATTTTGGGTAAAATCTGCCTTTAATCTTATGTGTCAGGATCATTGGTCATTTGACTGTTAAGACCAAATCGTCCACTTTAAAAATTCATTCCTTCACTTTCTTGTTGAAGGCTCGGGATATTCACACTTGATAGAGTTCTATTTGTTGCTGAGCTTTTAAGCGCTTTTCATCCAATGGTTCTAATTCCCGAAATCGTTGATTATGTTTTTCTTCGATGGTCATTCTCGTAGCTAATGCCACCCGAAGAGAAGGAATTTGAATTTTCAAAGGTAGCACGGCCTCACAACTATACACTAAAGAAAATGGTGTGGTTTTTGTCGGTGCTCTTACAGTTGTGAAATAAGCCTATAGACAATCTCCCAACTTTTCATCTTAGTCACGCTGACTTGTGGTGATAAATTTCTGTAAAAACTTTACAATGGTTTTGTTGAATGTTTCCACTTGGCCATTTGCAGCTGGGTTGTATAAGGATGAAAATACATTCTGTATTATGCATTTGTCATAGAATTTAGTATAGGCCTTGCTAGTGAATTGAGGGTCGTTATCACTGATGATTTGTTTAGAAACACCAAAGCGATAGATGACGTGGTGTTTGGTAAATTTGACCACATCATTCGTTTTCACCTCTCTTAAAGGGATAGCTTCTCCCATTTTGAGAAGTAATTGGTTATAACTAGTATGAACTGATGCCCACGAGAATATGGTGGAGTGATGGGACCAATGATATCCATTCCCCACGTCTCGAATGGCCATGTAATCGTGGTTGGATGTAGGTGCTCTGCAGCCTGATGTATGTAGTTTGCATGCACCTAACAGGCATGGCACTTCTTTGCATATAGGCCATGGCGTCTGACATCATTGTTGGCCAATAGAAGTGCATTCTTTTTATTCGGTCTCCTAATTTAGGTCCCAACTAGTGAGTACCGCAGGCTCCATCATGTGCTTTTTTGAGTACCTCTTGTGCTTCTTGTAGCGATAGGCACCGCAGTAAAACTCCACCTAGCATTTTTCGATACAAGGTGCCAAGTTCATAATTATAATGGAACCCCCCCCCCCCCCTTTTCTTTACTTTGGCAGCTTCCTTGGGACGTTCGGATAGTATCCCGTAAAGTGCGAAGTCGATGAAGACGAATCGCCAATCTCTATGTTCGAAGTTCATCCCTGATGTATGAACTTCATTTGTCTCAAGTATCTTTTCAGGGCAAAGAAGCTCGCGACTTCCAATCTCAATACCTTTGCTTGATTTAGCAGGGAGCGCTGATGTGGCTGCGAGAGAAGCCAGGGCGTCAGCATATGCATTCTCATACCGTGGCACGTAGTCAATGTAAAACTCCTTGAATAAGTTGGCAAGTTTAATTGTTGCCTCATAGTAAGATACGAGATGTTCATGATTAACCTTGTATTCTCTTCTTACTTGATTTACTACGAGTTTGGAGTCCGCATAGGCCTCTAAATGCTGAATACCCAACTGTCGGGCAATTTGCAGTCTTGTTAACAATACATGTACTCAGACACATTATTAGAATATGGCTAAGTGAGTGAGTATCCTCGGGGGATTACATGATTCTGTAGGGATATTGAAACTATCCCCACTCCGGCAGAGTTTCTTCTAACTGATCCATCAAAGAGTAGCAGCCAAACAGGTTATTTGGAAATCATGATGACTTCCACCATTTCATCTGGAATACCCTCATAAAGTTTAAAGGATTCCGAGATAGGATGTTCTGCTAAGAAATTGGCAATTGTTTGTCCCTTGATCGCCTTTTGTGGTATGAATCGCATATTGTATTGTGATAGCAGGATCGACCAATTAGCTAATCTGCAATTGAGTGATCAAGGCTTGGTTATGAGCACTCTCAGGAGATTTACCCGAGAAATCACATGAATTGTTGGGCCTAGTAAGTAGTGTCGTATTTTTTGAACTGCGAATACCATGGCCAAACACTCTTTCTCTACTTGAGTGTACCGATACTCGGCGCCTACCATAGTTCTACTAAAGTAATAGATAGCTTGTTCATTGTCTGAGTCATTGGTTTGGGTCAACAGGGTACCAAGTAAATGGTCCATCATCCGAACATATATCAACAATGATTTGATATAGGAGCTAGCAACACCGGAGGTTTTGTGAGGTACCTTTTGAGGTCCTCAAAAGTTTGTTGACAAGCTTCATTCCAAACGAACGACACCCATTCTTTGTTAACTTGGTGAAGGGTTGACATCGCGCTGAAAAATTAGCACCGAATGTATGCTAGCATTCCTTATAATCCCCGAAGTTCTTTGAGATTCTTTGGTGGCTACATCTCTTGAATTGCTTTTACCATTTCTGGATCCAAATGGATAGCCTTGGATGTAACAATAAAACCAAGGAGTTTGCCACTAGAGACACTAAGAAAAGATTTTGTCGGATTCATTTTTAGTTGGTGTTCTCTCATAATATCAAACACCATTTTTAAATCTCGGAGATGATCATATTTATTGTGGCTCTTGATGGCAAGGCCGTCCACGTAGTATTCTACCATTTTACGGATATGCTCGCGAAAAATTGTTCTCATAGCACATTAATATGTTGCACCCGTGTTGTTTAAACCGAATGGCATAACTGTATAATAGTACTCGCCCAACGGTATTCTAAAAATAGTGTGTTTCTCGTATTCAGGGTACATTTTAATTTGATTATATCCAGAGAATCCATCCATGAAAGACATCCATTCGAATCTGCTGGTGTTGTCAATCATGACATTCGTTATTGGAAGCGAAAATTCATGTTTAGGACATGCCGCATTGAGATCTCGAAAATCAATACAGATTCAGATTTTTTTCATTCTTCTTGGGAACTGGAACGATATTTTCTATCTAATCAGGATGTTGCTCTTCTCTAATGAAGCCAGATTGTATAAGCTTCTTAACTTCATCCTCGATCGAGTCCATTAAGTCTTGATGAAATCTTCTTTGTTGTTGCTTTACTGGTTTTGCATCTGGTTTAATATTAAGCTGATGCATAGCAACTTGAGTATCCAATCCTGGCATGTCTTCATAATTCCAGGTAAAGACATCTATGTATTCTCGAGCGAGAGTTATAATGTCATTTCTTTCATCAGGAGACAAACACTCGCTTATAAATATAGCCTTAGGATTGCCTTCATCACCCATATTTACTTGAATCACCTTATCCTCGGTAGGTGGTTCACGCTATTCGAAGTGCATGTTCCATTGGGCATCGAGAAACTTAACTAATGCTTCATCTTAAAGAAGAGTCAGTTCATCATCTTCATCTGGAATCGGGCTGACAGACATCATGTTCACAGTCAGCTCCTTAGATAATATTTCCAGACTGGTATCTGAATCTCAATTGGAATCTTCTGTAGTTTGGCAGATCATCTCTTCGATATCCAAAGGATCGGGTGTTGTAACGTATCCCAACCCCCTGTCGGTTTTGTGATAATAATCTGGCTCTTTTCCTTTGGGCACGAACGAGGGAAGTAAACTTTGATGTCCATTGCCGAAATTTAACCCAGGTCTATGTATGAAGTTATATCCCATTTTTTCCATCATTCGGAATGACTTTGGTCCGTAATGATAGAATTGAGGGGCTTTCTGAGTTTCATCTCCACTATCATAGGATGGGGTCATATGTGGTTGAACCCTTTCGAAAAGAATAGGTTTTTTATTAGCTCGACGGGCAGGCACCTTAAACACCGCTCCATCTACATCCTCGATGCATGATCATAGCATCATTGATGATCTAATTGGCAAGTGCATGGTTGCTAAAATCTCAAATTCTAAGAGACTATCCGCATTCGTACTAGTAGCTGAAGGTACAGAATTAGTAGCAATACCAGGCAAATAAGAAAATTCTATATTTTTATTGATTTTTCACTCACTTGCATCATCGACAGTGTCATTTACATCTAAAACTTAAAGATTAATTACAAGCGGTTCATACCCTTCTTTGGCGATGAATGCCTCAAACTCAGTGTCAGTTTCATTCCCACTATCATACCCATCATGTAGTCGTGGATCGATCTCAGCACTCCCAGTATATAAGAGGGTGTCTATAAAGTAGTTTTCAACCCCCCTTAAATGGTTGTTTGTCAACAATTAGAGTATGCACTTCTCTATTTTCATCCACGTACTTAATACATTGATGTAGAGTGGACGGGACAATCATGTTAGTATGAATCCATGGTCGCCCTAGAAGAAGGTTATAAGAAGTGACTGCTTCAATCACATAGAAAGTCACTTCACTTTTGAGATTTCCAATTTGGCATCTGAATCCAATTTTTCACAAAGAATGACTACCGTTGGAGTTGAAACTAAAAATGATAGTATTAGTTGAAGTCAATCTATGGGGAGGGATTCTGAGGAACTATATAAGCCTCCGTGGCATAATACTCAGGGCAGACCCTGGATCAATCTGAATCTGACCCACTTCTATTGAGCATATGTACCATGTATAGTGCAAAGGCCTATTGTACTTGGTGTTCTTCAACTGCATGTCATTTGGCGTGAAAATAATGTAAGGGGCATGCCTCGACACTAAGTTGAAGTGCGGGCATGCCTCCTCAATCTCTTCTGGGAGATGGGTTAGGAAAATCTCAGAGTCTGTTAAAACTTTCCTTAGATTATCTTTCGTAAACTTGGATAAGCACAATAACTCATATAGAGTTATTCTTGTCGGTATATTTGCCAACTGTGTTATAACATCAAATTGGAAAGAAGAGTCTTTCTCTATAGAAGTATCCTTCCGCAGAGCCCAATTATATTTGAGCTCCTTCTATTTTCCTTTGTTCGAAGTCTGCTTGGCAGTTCTATCATTAGCCTCCTTTGTTGATTTAGATGGGCCAACTTCTGCATTTGCATGGTCCTTCAGATATTATCATCCAAACCTGGTGCCTGAAAGGAGTGTGGGTTTATGCTCTAGTGCTAGAGCGGTCGTCTCTGTTTCGAAATCTATTAACAGAGGCGCGTCATCTGGGTCCTTCTCAATTATTGTCGAGACAACATTACATATGTGCTGTATTCTTTTTGCTTTGGCCTTCTTTTTGAATGCCATTGTTGTCCATTATTCATATTTGAGAAGGTCCGGATGCACCCAAAGAATCTCATGCTTCTCAGTCGTAAAAGGGGTTAACCCTTTCTCTTGCTAGTTGTGGAGGGTCTAAATTAACCACCCTAAGTTCACCTTTTGGAATAGGCGTGAGCCCAAGTGGTACTTCTAGACCACCTACATTAAAAGTAGTCGAGTTAGTTGTAACCCTTTTTGTTCAGTTTTGAGTTGAACCGCTCCAGCATCGATCAATACCTGAATCTTGTCTTTCAGAATGAAGCAGTTTTTAGTAGGGTGACCTACAATCCGATGATATAAACAGTAGTTCAGATTGTTAGTCTTCCCAACCTCTTCAGGCCTCTTGGTATATGGCAACTTGAGCAGGCTGCACTTGATGAGCAAATTAAACAAGATAGCAGTATGTTCATCTTTAAATGAATATTGCTTTTGAGAACTGGATGGCCTTGCAGCCTTACTTTTAGTTGGCACTTCTTTTGATTTCGGCGTATTTTCCATTGTCATTATATCTTTCCTTTTGGAGTGGGAAAAGTGGTATGGAGCTTTATTTATGGCACCTTTTCTTGTGGTTTTCTGCTCTTCAAAGCGTCGAAGTATGTCTTTGACTTTCTCACCTTGATTGAGCAGGTCTTTCCAAGACTTGGATTCGACCGAATCCATTTTGATCAAAACATCGGTTAGTAAATTATGCCTGCAAGTCTCTACAAGAGTTTCTTGCGCCATGCCATGTGAACATCGCACGGAAAGTTCTCGGAACCGCTCGATAAGGCTTTTACTGTTTTGCCTTCTCCTTGCTTTGCTGCTAGCAAAGATGGCACAGAGAATTCAGTATCATTTTGGAAAATCGGGCTAAGAACTCCATGATTTAATTGTCCTTTGGGGTAGTTGCATGAACCAAGTAAATGCAAGTCCTTGTAGGATACTTGCAAATATCTTGGTTAAAATTGGATCATTCCCTATTATGTGTCATGTTTGCGGCAGGAAGTAGAAAATATGTTGTTGTGGCGATCCTTTGTCGTCGAACGACTGAAGGTTTAACAGTTTATAGTTTGCAGGATAGGGCATAGTTTCTCATTCTATGGGATAGGAACGTACTATCTCAACTTCTTGTAGCTTTTTGCGATGAAGAAGTGCTTGTAACTGGCTCTCTATCTTTTTCATCTTTTCAACATGACGGTTGATGATAACCTTCACCTCCTCATCCTCTTCGGAGTGAGAAGGTGGTTTTTCATACTCGTCTTTGTTCTTTTCATCTATATTGACAGGTTGTTTTCCTTCCCGTCGATTGGAAGAGGACGATGAGGATTGACCCTTTTTTGTTTGAACCAATAACTCAATCAGGACTTGTTTCATTTCTTCCATAGTCTCCTCTTATTATTTGAGACGTTGTTCCTATCTCTCAAGCCTTTTGGAGATCTCTTCTGAAAGTTTGGCCTTGTTCAATGTAATCGCAGACTCTCTATTTGAATATGAAGAAGATGAAGTCACAATGGCAGAATGTATGTCTTTCTCCTCATCGGATCCTCCAGCCAACCATTTATAATTTAACGGTATAGCGACTTCTCTCCTGGTCCGAGTGTGCTGATACACACATTCTGGCTCAACAAACACTCCTTTTAATTTTAAAGTGAATTCTTTATCTGAAGAGTCGCTCTCAGCAACTTGTTTGCCCTTGCTAACCATATGGGATGAGGCAGCGGGAAAATCAGTTCCGGAGTACATCTTCTTTACTATCTGTCTTCTTTTCAATTCAGTAATCCGATCAAAAACGGACAGTTTTGATTTGCAATTACAGTTTGATAAAACGACTGAAATCAACCGTTCACATTGACATTGAGGAGTGGATTGGAGGGCGCTCCTCTTCTGAGTAAGATATTTTCTTAAATCTTGAGACTTGTTTTCATTCATATTTACAATTTGACGCCTTTTGCATCACAAGTTCTGTTTATAATACTGATTAGTCTACAAGATCTCAGAGTTGACAATTTTTCAGTATTAGAACAATCTCCAACTCTTTTATAGAGTCCTTTGGAGTGTGTGCTGACCTATTCAGTTATACGGGCCCCGCACGCCTCCATATTATGCTTCGGAAGATGATGATGAATTTTATCTTAGTATATTCATCACCTGAGGAAAATTTTGAAGATGTGTGTTTAGAGTGGGTGCTGACAGCAGAGCGCAAAAGTGCGTCTTTATATGACCGTGAAGAGACAGGAGATGAAGATTGCAGAGTTGAAATCAAGAGCATTGGTATGCGTTAGGCATTCCCTGTGCGTGCGCCTGAGGGTGTGGGCGAAAACGGGGGAGTACGTTGTGTGCACTGGGTGCTGAAATCGCGCGCAGGCACTCGCTGTGCGCAGGAACTACGCACAGGAGCATGGAGTGGCACACAGCGCTATGCGTAGGAGCTCGCATGGGCGCACGCTGCGCACAGTGGCGCGCGCACTGGAGCACCCTGCACGCAAGATTCACATATAGCCTCTTTTGTACTATTGAGACGTGCCCGTTGAACCTTGTGTCTTATCTGACGGTCTTGATTTCTCTTTTGTGACCGTATTAAAGTCAAGTTTGACTTAGTAATAGGTGATGATGCCATATCCCTTTTCAGAGACGATAAGACAGACGATGACGTCTTGTCAGTATTCATAAGCGATGATGCCTCATAAGTTTTGACAGGCGATGACGCCTTGTCAGTCTTTATTGGTGATGATGCCTCACTTGTTTTGACAGGCGATGACGCCTTAATTTTAGTGGGTGATAATACCTCACTTATTTTGACAGGCGATGATACCTTGTCAATTTTGCTGGGCGATAACGCCTCACCTTTCTTAATCGTTACCTAGCATTGATGCCTAGGCTCCAAATCAGAGGAGTTCGAAAAGAGAAATTCTTCATACCTTTGTTGGTCGACTTCAACGACCAAGGTCTCAACAACCAATCCGATGGGTCTCCGGTTGGACTGCGCCATCAAGTTCTCTGTTGTGAACAAAAAGACTCCCACTGTGGTCGTCAATTCTTGTACGTCCGAAAAATTATAAATTCCTTCCATTGCTAATTTGATTTTGAATATAGCAATAAAAGAAAAATTACAGAATAATATCTGAGATTACAAGAATAGAGAACAATTAATTTCGATTCCCTTTTAATTTGACGTGGGATCTGGTAGCAGTGGAGTCTCGTTGATGCACTCCGTTGACGGTCCGATCTGGATTGGGAAAAAACGGTCACTCTTTGGAAAACACTGCTCTTGAGATTGTGGAAGAAAACACTTTCTCCTTTCTCTGGACTTTTTCTCCCCTCTCTGGAAAAATCCTCCTCCACTTTTTAATCTGGACTCTATTACTTTTTATATATCGATGGGCCAAATCTAGTAACAGAAACACCAAGATTGGAGGTATCAGTTCCCTGAGAGTTGGACCAAATCCAAGTAACTGAAATACGTTCTCAAAACTGAAGAGTGCGGGAATGTGCGCGGGCCACTATGCGCACGCACGATCCTGCACACAGGAGTTCCTGCGCGTAGGAGTTACCGTGCACAGGTCTCCTGTGCGCAGGAGATTCCTACGCGTAGGAGTTCCTCTGCGCAGGGACTCTCCTACACGCAGGAGTTCCTGCGCGCAGGGACTCTCCTGCATGCGGGCCAGCACCTAGGGCTCCACACTCTCTTTTTTTTTATTTCTCGTCTTTTCTTTTTTTGTGTCTACATCAAGATATTCATTGAATACTAAATTTATTATCTAGTATGTATGTATGTGTATGTATGTATGAACGTATAAATTACTTTTTAAATTCAATAAATTACTTTACCTTTCAAGAAAAAAATAAATGTAAACATTACAATAAACAAATGAGCCTTCTCAAATGGTAATTTTACAAGTATAAGATCAATAAGAGAAAAATTAGTAGAGAAGGATCAGCTTATGACAAAATATGAAAGATATGGCACTCTATAAAGTTCTCGATATATTTTTATGTTCATTTACTTCCATTTCTTTCGTAATAAATATTTTCTTCGAGGGTTATTGGATTAAGTAGACCTGTCAGTTGAGAAAATCCTCAAATTACCATAAGTTTTTTTTTTTTTTCCTTTTATTTCCTTTTTTTTATTTTTTTTTAATAGCAAGACTTGTGAGTAGTGGGCTCTAATTGCCAAGAAAGAGGAAAAAAAAAAAGAACACAATATTTAAAAAGGCTCCTCAAATACAATAATTGCTTAAAATTAGTCCCTCTCCCGATCATATCACTAAGAAAATAAAAATATCATGCTAAAACTAGTTGAACTAAAAAAAATTCCCATCTCTTTTCTCATCCTCACGGACTGTGAGTTGCACATGGTATATATCTCAAAAATCATCAACATTGTGTAGAATTCTACGGATACAATGACTTCCAAGGGATATATATATATATATATATATATATATATATATATATATATAAATCATTCACGCAACTACAAATGATGCACTTGATGATGCATGATCAGGGAAAAATTCAAATTTCGAAACCAAATTATGTCTGCAATCTAAGAAGATGGTCAAGGAAACTATTATACTTCTGGCTTGACCCAACATCATATCCTTTCTACCAATATAATCTAATGTACTTCTACGTCCCAAAATAATTAGGTTATGTGCATATGTTACTTGAGTACCTGAAGTACATCAATGCGATGCACCCAAAATTCTACAAGGGTGAGCTCACAAGAAGCTTCATGTGTTTGATTTATTTGACCATTATTGTTGTGCTTTGGCTGGAGCTCTAGCACAGAGTTTGATACCAAGAGAAACTTGTCCACTTGTGATGCCAAAACTCACAAATTTTCTATACAATTAGTATGAATCATATCATATCATATCATATCATCAAGTCAATAAGGTAAGCACTTAAATTTTCAATAATTTAATCTCAAATCTAATAATTAATTTCTTCATAATCATCATCATCATCATTAGTATTATTATTATAATTAAGCAATCTAAGATTGTGTAGTCTCATTGATAAAATAAATGAAAACATTCAGTCAACCATCCAGAATTAATAATCAGAATCCATATATGTCAAAGCAATTCTCCTCCAAAAAAAAAACTACAAATTAAATAAGAAAAAAAGTATAGAAAAACATCACCATGGACAATTTTTCCAATTTAAGGCCAGCAAAGCCCATAAAACTGGGCAATATTTACATTCAAGACCCAAGCAACCCTCAGCACTTAACCTAACAACTAATTAAGAACCCTTTGAAAACAGTCATGTTTGTAAAATTACAACCACAACCACCACCACCTCCTCCTCCTCCTCCTCAAGAGGCAGGAGAGGTGGTAGGGTGAAGGGCAAAAGGGTAAAACCTCGGCTTCTTCGTCGGCTGCGGCGCCGCAAACAATGATCCAAAAACAGTAGCAGCCTTAGTATTAGTATTGGCAATATTTATGGTGCCATCTGCAGTAGCATTAGGATTATTAGAATTAGGGTTTGTTGTGGTTGTCGTTGTTGTTCTCTCACAAGATGGGCACATTGAGAGAGTTGTTGCAGGGAGCTGCATGTAGAAAGGGTGAGTGGGAGTCTTGAGAGCTCTCAGCTCCGAGAGCTCCTTCTGCAGCCTGCGGTTCTCTTCTGTTAGAGTCTCGCAGCATCTCTTCAAGTACTCACAGTCCACTTCCGTCTGCTTCAGCTTTGTCCTGTACGTGTACATTTAATCATGGGAAAATAAACCAATAAGTTCAAAAATTAGGAGCCATGATTAATTATTAGATAACTCTAAGCATTAATGAAGTTAAATTCAATGGATGCAGATTGGATACTGTATCATATTTAAAATCAGATTTCGAAAATTGATTAAAAATATATGTTTACATATTAAAATCCTTAGACAAAAACTTAGAAACAAAAACTAAAGAAAGAAACAACTAGAAAATAAATTTAGAAAGACCACAAAAAACAATGACATAAAACAATTGATGCGTTTTAATTTGCACAATATTCATATTTAAAAATGTCACTATAACTAATTATTACTTAATCAACAAAATAAGGTTCCCTTGAGATAACCAGAAATATCATGATATTTTAATTTTTTTTATTAATATCATGAGCTTTTGTTTTTTCTCTCTGATATTTTTCTGTTCTCTTTCTAGTTTTTTCATACCTTTTATTTTTATTTTATTCTACAAAATATATGAAATGGCTAGCTTATGAAAATAAAAAAAAATGTTAAATTAAAACATTATAATATCACAAAATTTCTGAAAGCAGTTATATTATGAAATTGAAAACCACAAAATAAAATACTGTGATTTTGTTGTTATACATCCAAAGGGAGCTTAAAGTACGGTAAACAAAAAAAAATGATTAGATATAAATAAAATTATCTTGCTATTCTATTTTGAAACCAGCCTAAAGTAAGAAAGACATTTTAAACAAAAAAAAAAAGAATATATAAATAAAAATTACCTCGCTCTTCTATTTTGAAACCAGACCTCCACTTGCCTTGGCCTCAGATTAAGCTGCTTAGCCAAAGCAACCTTCTGCTTCTGCATCAAACAAAAAAAAAAAAAAAAAAACTCATAAAAAATAATAAAAAAATTTCTACCTTCTAATTAATTTGTCTTTTAATTAAAAATTGCTAATTAGCTTAATTAATTACAGGATTAAGAGTGTTGTGCTCTTTGAAGCTCTCCTCTAAGAACGCCGACTGCTCCTTGGACAGCCTCAGCTTCTTCCTCGATCCCCCGTTCTCCTCCTCATCGCTCGCCCGACACGACGCCCTCTCCGCCTCGCCCTCGCCGCCGCCGCAGCCGGCGATGGCCCCTCCGGCCGCAGCTCCGGGGAAGTCCACGTGGAAGGAGGAGACAGTGCTGTTGGGGGATCCGGATACCGCCCTCGCGGTTCCGTCCTCCGCCTCCGATAATGAGGAGGGAATAAGATTCACATCCACCCCACGTGATGACGAATAATCTTCTGCAATTTAATTTTAGCAAAAACGTTACAGTACCTAATTTTGCAAAATTGCAACAAAAAAAAATAAGAGAGTGACAGAAATTTTTTTGGTCATTATGTAAATACTTTCAAAGGAAAAAAAAAAAAAAAAGAACCATCAAAATTTTACTTTTTTTTGGGGAAACTAAGATTCTTCAAAAAGATTGCTTTTTTTTGGGGGGTAGAGGACAAAGAAAAGTTCTTTGGATATTGAAAGAAAAATGAACTGATTTCTAAATTTAAAAATAAAGAAATCATTGATTAGCAAAAATAATCAAAGAAAAGGAGAAAATGTTGATCAAATTACAAACGATCTAAACGTTTTTTCCTTGCAAATAACCAAAGCGTAAAAAATCGATTTTTTGCTCCAAAAAACAGAATAATTCATCAAAATCAGCAAAAATATGGGGAAAAAAAAATTGGAAGCTTACTGCTGTCATTGATCCAAGGGAAACCAAGATTGCGAGATGCAGGAGCGAAAGGCTGAAGGCTGAGCTGCACTTCTTCTTCTTCCTCCTCTTCTTCATCTCTCCTCGCAAGACCCAAGCTCAGTCCCAACTCCATTTTTTAAAATTTGAAAGGAAAAAAAAATTATCTTTTTTGGTTGAATCTCTTAAATTTTGGATTTTTAAGGGAAAGAATTGGGGGAGGAGGAGAATTGGAAAAGGCACAGGCAAGAACATGGGGATTTATACACACACAGTCTTTAGAGCGAGAGAGAGAGAGAGAGAGAGAGAGAGAGAGAAGCTCTGGTTGACAAAACACACGTGACCCACAAAAAGGAAGCAAAAAAACTTTACGAGAATTATTATAATAAATAAAAGATCACAGTATTTAATGAATTTATTTTTGTATTGTTTATTTTTATTTTTCTTTTTCTATTTGTTATATGGAACCCATGATCTGGTCCAAAAGCCAAATCTACAGGTACCCATGGAAACATGTTGACCAAATGTATATAATTAAAAAAAAGTGTTTCCTATTTATTTATGAGAATGTTCTTATTTAAAAATTGAGGGAAAAAAAATGAACATGAATGTATTTTTTATTTGCTTTTTTTTTTTTTTCCTTTTCTATTTGTTATATGGAACCCATGAACTTGTTCGAAAGCCAAAAATCTAGGTGCCCATGATAAATATGTTGATCATTCCAATATAAAAATTGTAATATTAAGAAAATGCTTTTCTTATTTAAATATGAGAATGTTCTTATTTAAAAATATTTTAAGGAAAAAAAAAACATGAATATGAGAGTAGTTGGTGGTGGAGGGACTAATGAGATTATTTTAACCATCTTTCATTTGGTGGACTTGCTTTTAATGAAATTGAGTTAATATCCTCTCTTTCCTAAATCTTTCTCATTAATGTGTTGGTTAAACATTGTAAAAATTGTAACTATCATAAATAATCCATGGTCATTACACTAAAAGCTTAGAATAGTTACTACTTGAAGCACAGAAGTTGTACTAATTTTTTGTCCGTTTTATTTAAAATTTTAAATTAAATTTTTTTTAATTTAAAATTTTGAATAAATGGGCTAAAAATTGAACACTCTCTTTTCTCTTTAACTAATAAAAATATAAAAGAAACCTAAATCCCCAATTTCAGCTGAATTTTCAACAAAAGGGATTCCAAAAACAGTATTATCTCCACACCAACTCCTTAATCAAAATCCTTCAAACAATTAGTGAATTTTGTGAGTTTGATACATTTTGTCCATTTCTATCCATACACAGTAGAATCAAGACCAAATTATTTGCACGATCAGCACCCTCAAATACAAAGGCTGAAAGATATATATAGGGAGAGAATAATAGAAATGAACTGATAGCTTATGCAACTTATCTGAGTTGTAGTTTATTTTCACATTATCCAATAATTCTTTTTAAAAAAATTCTTTTGAATTATAATCTTGACCCCCTAGAATTCACTCATACCCAATTTCTTAGATTTTAGTTTTGATTTGGTCCTCCATTAAATTAATATAAAATTAACAGCTTTCAATAAATAAAATATTTTGTATGCACTTGATAAAATGGTAAATGAACTCCAAAACTTATGAAATTTAATCCGAAAGAAATTAAGGAGATAGAGATGGTTATTTTAGAAAAAATTTGAAGAAAAATCATTGGATCATTATATTTTTGTCATTAACTCACATAACTTTTCCTGAGCTGGTGGCTCACCTGCAATAATCTCATATATATACAACATATTTTTTTAGGGGAAATATGGATTGTCAATATTTATATTTATTTCCACCCACCAACCAACACTTAATAATATATATATATATATATATATATATATATATATATATATATATATATATATATATATATATATATATATATATATATATATATATATATATATATATATATATATATATATATATATATATATCAGTAAGCTACTGGTAGGGGGAATTTCTAGATGGGCACAGTTTTTTTCCTAGTGAGCCCTCTTTTCCTAGTGAGCACATCCTCTCTTTTTAAAAGAGAGGGTTTTCCTAGTGAGAACACCAAAATTCCTAAACTATCCTCCTCTCTCTCTCCGATTGATTTCTTCTTTTTCTTCTTCTTCTTCATCGTCTTCTTCTTCTTCATCATCTTCTTCTTCTCAATTTCACTCTCTCTCCGATTGATTTCTTCTTTTTCTTCTTTTTCTTCATCGTCTTCTTCTTCTTCATCATCTTCTTCTTCTCAATTTCACTTTCTCTCTATTATTGAAAAAAAATGGGAATTTATAGAAGCTCCCCAACGACATTGCCGTCCCGCCTCCCCCCTCTCCCCCTCCTCCTCCCTCTCTCTGATCAGATCCAGCCATCCGGGACTGTTAGCCCGGATAGATTGGCCTGATCCGGGCTAAGCAGTCCGGATCAGGCCAATCCATCCGGACTAACAGTCCCGGATGGATGGGAGGATGAAAGAGGGAGTGAAGGAAAAACAGTTTTGACCAAGAATTTTAATGGCAAAATAGTAAATAAAGGGAAGATTTTAAGTGGGCTCACTAGGAAAAAAGCTGTGCCCATCTAGAAATTCCCCTGGTAGGGTGTCCTCATCATAACATTTATTTCTAGCAAAATTTGTGGGAATATTAATTACATAGGTTCTTGTTTGTTTTTTAATGTGCAAGGTAAAAGAGAGACAAAATAGATTGGAGGAGCCTGGTGTTGGTCTCACTGGCTGCAATCATAGGTGATGATAGCTTAGTGTTAGGTTCATAGAAATCAAATGATATGAGCAGCAGTAGCAGCAATGCATGTCGCTTGTTTACGGGTTTTCTTATTACTATACGGAACATTCCATGCTTTTGTTAGCTACATATAAATAAATACCATTCAGAGAATCATACATGCACGCATGTATACAGAAGCCAAATGCTATTTATATGATAATGTGTAGTGTGGGCTCTGATGGTTGTTATGTGCTAGCTGGGATTAATTCGAGCATCTCTAGGACATCATATAAGAACCCAACAAATTAAACCTAACTTCAAATATAATTTTTTTTTTCAACATTTTTGTGCATGCATATATATATATATATATATATATATATATATATATATATATATATATATATATATATATATATATATATATATATATATATATATATATATATATATATATAGTCTATTTTATTTGTTTGGTAAGTTATTTTACTGAGCATATTCAAATGAGAAATTTAGGATAAAGAAAAGATATTATTGTAAATGAGATGCCGGTGAAGTGTCCTAGAATACTGATCTATCAGTAGAACTATCGATGGGTCCACTATTTACCGATGTGAAAACCTGCTCCGTTCATGTCCCGACTTACTAGTAGCCCTAGAGTACCTCTCTGTTTTTTAATTTTTTTATTCTTTTGGGTTTTGTTTGAAATTTTATCCGTTCTCTATTCATTTTGGGAAAATTTACCTCCATCAAATATTGTCCGCCTTATAGAAGGTAAACACGACCACCGACTCTGACAGTTTCGCCTGACTCTGATCGATATCGGTCGGAAGAATATTTTGGCGGCGATCAGAGCCTTCTGTTCTCGGATCTGATCGGAGAACTTAGATTTACGACCGATCGACCAACTAAATGTCCAAAAACAAATTCTATCGTTGACTCTGACGATTTGGTTGAAAAAAATTTCTGGCGACTTTCGAATCTGATCGAAAAAGTCTGATTTCTGACCGATCTACAAATTGGAGCAAGGATAGATCGTCACGTGACATGTCTCACGCAAATAAATGGCCGAAACCCTTTTGTTCCTCTACCGTAGGAACCGTGGGTCTCATTATTACCCAAAATACAGTAATTACATTGACTACATAATGTCATTTTACATAATATTCACCTAATCTGAGATATTTATTGCATCGAGTCAAAACTATTCATTGCTGTTGCGCTGCCGGGTCCACTGGGTTGCTCATCTTTTTTTCCCGAGTTGAATTTTCTGACCAGTGTGTAGTGGGCCCCATTCGCCATGCGCTAATTGGGGGAGGAATTTCTGGGTGCGGCTTAAAATGCACCCCTTTTTCATATTTCTCAATTTTTTCGAAACAAGGATGAGGTGACCTGTCCTTCACTTGACACTTCTTTTTCTAAATTTGCGGAGAAGTCCCTTGCTTTGTTTTAATTGCCATGATGTTTGGGAAATTCTAAATGTTTACTATATTTTACTAGTGAGCACCATATTCCCCCATGTTGTAAATCACTTAACTATATAGTATGCGGTGCTCACAAGCAAAATGTGGTCCGCATTTAGAATTTCCCTGATGTTTCGGATTTTACAAAAATGACTTTAGATTAGGTTTTCTGGTTAATTACAGTAACTGTCAGGGTTGAAGCACTTATATCATTTTAATCGCAGTTGGACCTCCTAAACTTAAACAAAATGAAAAAAATCATTGAATTGTAGCACTTATATCTCATACAAAATTTTATTCGCACTTAGACCTTCTAAAATTTAAATAAAATTTAAATAAAATGAAAAAATCATCATATTAGACAGTACATGCATTTAACGTGGATATAAATAAATAAATTATCCCTAAGTTCAGAACTTTATGAGGTTTTTTTGAGGGAGAGTACTTGCAGCACAAGCGCCAGACCACCAATTTAGCTCAGATTTGACAAAACAAATAGATAGTATTTAAAGAAAATAAAGGAGGAAAGGGTATTTTCATATTTAAAGAATTTTTGTTATTTTATTTTTAATCAGAGTAATTATGTCAAATTGTGACTTAGCTCTATTATGTTTATAGGAGTTTAAGTATAAATAAAATTCTTTCAGGAGTATAAGTGTTACAATTCTTGTAATTAACTTTTTTTTATAAGCTAGAATCACCAACTCGGTAGATTAGTGAAAAAAATCAGAAATAAAAATAAATTAAAGACCAGCACCAGCTAGATTAAGCTGACAGGTAAATATTTTAATTTTATATTTAAACCAATAAATTTTTTATTTTATTTAACATGAAGCTATAATCACATGTGAACTCAGATGCCGCGTTCTCCAACTTTTTATCATTCAGGTTCTCTTGCAGAAAATGTCACCAATATCATTTTCTCCACACTGACCACCGATGTCATGCGACTGCGATCATTGCAATAATTGAAGTCATGGTGGTATCAATGACTATTACTCCCACCTCTGAAAAATGAATCAGAACAGGTGAGCAAGCACACGCCATGCACATAATGAATATGACTTCGAGACACACCACAGAGAGAGAGAGAGAGAGAGAGAGAGAGAGACGGGCAACTTCCTTGTACGAGCGCTGATAGTAACTGAGAATACGGATTGATACGGGTAAGGTATGAGTAGATACGTAGGTACGTAATTAGATTAAAAGAAAATTAATATTAGAGGAGACGGCACACGAGGTGAGTTCAGTTGTCACATCGCCCTCCTGCCCCACTCTGCTAATTGAGTCGCAGAACAGTACATGCTATATGTACTCCTACTTGTTTGTGTGTTTGTATGATTAATATCAACAAAATCTTGGGTGTAGCTTCTCGAGTTATTACCGAATCTAAAATCCAGTCACAGTCAAACGTCTTGTGATGATTTGATAGGGACAGCTATCTACTTGAATTTATTTCACCTGAGGAAGTTTGTTTAAACTTATTCATATATTTCTCCTACGTTTCTAGATAATTCTTTGGTTGAATATTTTTTGCTAATTAATAAATAGGATTGCATGGATGTCCTTTAGCCTTTCTCTTTACCGGTATTATTCTTATTTGATTTGTGAGAAGAGCCGAATTCAATTCTCACTTATAACTCAATTATATAATATTAAAGAAATATATATACTTAAGTTTAATTAGTAAAAAGAAAAAAAAATCTTGTCCAAAACAAATTGACTTATTATGTAAGAAGCCTGCTCCCCGTATTCTGATCTTTATGTGAAAACAAAGTTTAAAGATAGATGATTTATGTACAATACAGTACTGTAACTAAAAAACTCGTGATTCGATCTGTTCTTACTTTATAATTTTATTTATTCTTTAATTAAATGGGAACACGCTTTAGTTTCCCCCACATTAATTTGTCAAAACTAGAAAGGAGAATATGAATTTCTTCTCTCTTAATCTCCATAACCGTTTTATAAAATTTAACTTTTAACTGGTAGTAAATTTTTGGTATTTACTTGCCTAATTTAAGCATTTTTATTTTGTGACTTTTAAGAGTTAAAATATCAAATGTAGGCCATTCAAAAGGTATTCACAAGAGAACTAAACAACATTAATACAACAACTCTGTCCAAAAGGAAAAAATCCCTAAAGAACCAGATCTTGGGCCCACGTCCCCCCTTGTCACGTGGCCGCTTCGCTTGCTATAGGCCCAGCTGCTATATCCGGTGACGTGGCGTATGGTGATTAGCCGGTGAAAATAGAGTGGGGACAGCTGTCCAGGCTAAGGAGACAAGCAATCATTTGTTACCGCCGAATTCGATTCGAGTCTGTCCGTTTGGTGGGCCCACCACCAATTATTCGAGCTTGATTGATGTGTCCCGCTCGTTTCCGGAAAATTCTATTTGAGCACAGCACTTTATTTGGTGAACCCACCTTTTGTCACCAAACATTTCAGAGATCAGTTCTAAACATCTTAAAAATCGTTAAAGATAAATAGGATCACAAAAATAATAGTAAATTTATAATTTTGAGCAAGTGGTGTGCTCAAATAGAATTGCCCCTATTCCCTAGTCAACCCCTATTTATTTGTTTATTTAATTTTGCTTACTAGGTAATATTGCTTCCTTCCGTAAGTAATAGTTTCTTTTTTATTTAAAATTTGTTTCGAATTATTTATAGGTTTTGAACTCCAAAACAATTTTTTAATTTCAAATTAATTTTAAATAATTCTAATACATAGCACGTGAACCAATAACTTTCTTTTTATTATCAAAATACCACAATTTTTTAGTTCTAACCAATTTTAAAAAGGACAAAAAAAAAAATTAAAATTTTAATAATTAGTTATTCAATTAAAGTAAGTTTTTCTTAAAAGATTGTGTTTGGTTAAGAAACAACCACTAAAACTGGACAGAGAAAATATTAAAAAATTCTTATTAATGATCCTTATTTTCGAGTGACAATATTCCCTCTAACTAAATTGACTCATTACAAATTAGATTTTTCTAAATAAGTAACTTTAGAACTCCTATTGTTATATTCTAGTTCATTTTATTTTGCCTAGACCATTCTAAATAGATCAATTTTTTTTATCAATATTTCTTCAAGCCATATGTCCGTTTAAAAAATAAAACAAATATCTAAACAAGAAAAATTTTATGTGATTCTAAAAGAAATTAATATGTTAGGAGGAGCTACGAATATGAAAAAAAATACAAATTTTTGTTGGTAAATTTTTGGACTTGAATGTTGGTTATTTCAGTGTTGTTTTAGATTAAAAGACTCAGTATTTCTTATGGATAGAATAGTTAACAGAATTACTATTTTTATTATGCACAGAATTTAATTCTGTTATTATGCATAGATTTCAGTGTTATATTTCAATCAGAAATAAAGTTGGAGAAGAAGAATTACGAATTGATATATATAATAGCAGTCTATATCTTTCCAGATTTGAGTTAGAAGAATATTCCTATTACTGTTTACAGAAAACTATTAAACTGTTCTTCTTTAACTAGTTTAATATCCGAAACAGAATAAATAAATTACTGGATTAAGAAAAACCTGTATTCAGAAGGATGAACGTATGCAGAACTGATGAAGACAGGAAGATGATCGAGACTAGTGTTAAACACTATCTCCTTACAACCGATTCGCCCTCCACCGTTTGCTTCTGGATAACAGTGGGCGTCGGTCTCTCAGGATACAATGACCAGTCTGCAACAGGAAGAAAGCTGCAATCCCGTTTCTCTAGCGAATTTGATAAAGAACACTCTCTGTATGGTGTAATGCAGAACTGATTTGTAAAAGAACTGTTCTTCTGGAAACAGAAACTTTCTGTCAAAAAGATGACCAAGTTTCTGTTTACAGAAAAAGGAAGAAGAAAAGAAAAATTCTGTATATATTTTGAAAGGTCTGGACAGAGGCCTATTTATAGGCTACTGGGTAAACGGTCACAACGGTTGGCTGTTAACAGTTGTGACCGTTTAACGGCAACGGTTAACAGACGACCGTTGGATCTCAACGGATAAATCCTAACGACTCTCAACGGGTGCGTGTCGAATCCAAATAGCTGCAGCTTCTCGCGACGATGCGTACGTGCTGAACTCCTCGCGACGATGCGTACGTGCGAAGTGCCAAGTGCGCCACTAAAGCGCCCAATGCGCCCTAAACGCCCATTCGCTCTCGCACACGCTTGTGCGCGTGCGCGTAGCACCACCCGTGGTACTCAAGGTTTCTCCTTTTTTACATAAACAATGACATGGAACAAACAATCCTATATAAACCCACATTCTAACAAACCTCTAGCCAATGTGGGACTATTTTTTCTTTGTTCCCTTTGCTATGTACTCTTCTTTGAAACTATTTTCCATTCACCTAATTCATTTATTTTTGAACTAGTGAATTGGCTCAAAAATTCAAGTTCAAATATACATGAATTCAACAATCCCCCACATGAATGAAAATGACTTAGACTCTAATGCAACTAAACAGAGAGTATAATAGAAATTTACCGCATCGGGAGAGGTGGCTTTTGGTTTTGAATCTTCCCTAGTGAAATATTATCGAGCTTACTCGCTAACCAGTGAACACGATGTTTTTAAACTGTTCAGATTTTGATGTAAACTAAGATAATAATATTCACACGATTTCTTTCAATTTTAGCAGATTCTTTATATTGTGTCCATTTTGGCTCTGGATAACCTGATAATTCTATGAGTGCTCTAGAGAATTTAGCCTTTATCATTCTCATAGAAGCGGCCCCTTCACACTCATATAGGTAATCTCTTATTAAGAGTATCCTGCCATACTCTACTTGGATTTCCAAGATATAAGGATTATTAAAAGTTTAGTTTATCCTTACACATTGCAGGTTACTCACTATTTTACCATAGAAATGAGATAGGAATTATTTCCTCAGTGATTCTAACGAGTTCCCCCACAATTCGGTTGTCCCTTTGAACCTAGATCTTGGGATCTCTAGTCAGCTAGGTTGGGTTGCCATTATGGAGTTACTCTATTTAGTAGGCTGTAATCTCATTCCCCTCGATAACTTATATATTTGATCTCTGGTCAAGCCTTTTATTAATGGATCTGCAATATTATCTTTTGATTTTATATAATCAAGAGATATTATTCCGTTTGTAAGTAGCTGTCTTACAGTATCATGTCTATGACGTATATATATATCATGACTTTCCATTATATAATACATTCTGTGCCCTTTCAATTGCTGATTGATTATCGTAATGGATGCATATTGCTGACACAGTTTTACATTGGAATATCTTCTAAAAAGTTTCGAAGCCATTCTGCTTCTTCTCCAGTTTTATCTAAATTGATAAACTCAGATTCCATTGTGGATCTAACTATACACGTTTGTTTTGAAAATTTCCAAGAGATAGCTACACCTCCAACAGTAAATACATATCCATTTGTGGAATTGATATCTTTAGAATCTGTAATCCAGTTAGCATCAGTGTATCCTTCTATCACTGCTGGATATCTAGTATAGTGCAACCCATAGTTAACAGTGTACCTCAAATATTTGAGTACTCTAACTATTGCTTTTCAGTGGTTCTCCCCTGGATTACTTGTAAACTTACTTAGTTTGCTTATTGAGTATGCAATATCAGGTCTTGTGCAGTTCATTAAATACATAAGACTGCCAATGATCTGAGAATATTCTAATTGAGATATACTAGCACCTATATTTTTTGTAAGATGTAGACTCATATCTACAGGTGTCCTACCTATATTATTATTTCCCTTGTCAAATTTTTTGAGTATCTTCTCGATATAATGTGACTGGGATAAGATATATCCATCAGATGTCCTGGAGATTTTAACACCAAGAATAACATCTGCAATACCTAAGTCTTCAATGTCAAATTTCTGTGTTAACATGATTTTTATCTCTTTAATTAGAACCACCGTGCTGCCGGTGATAATCATGTCATCCACATATAAACATACAATGACATAGTTGTGCATATCCCCTTTCACATATACACATTTATTGCATTCATTATAACGAAATCCATTTGACAACATAATTTGGTCAAATTTTTCATGCCATTGTTTAGGTACCTGTTTAAGTCCATAAAATGACTTAACAAGTCTGCACACCTTCTTCTCTTTACCTGGAACTATAAACCCTTCAGGTTGTTCCATGTAAATTTCTTCATCTAATTCACCATTTAAAAATGCTGTTTTTACATCTATTTGATGAAGTTCAAGGTTATATAATGCAACAAAAGCAATTATTAATTTTATAGATGTTATTCTTATTACAGGTGAATATATATCAAAGTAATCAACACCTTCCTTTTGTCTATAACCTTTTACTACAAGTCTAACTTTGTATTTATCTAAAGACCCATCAGGTTTTATCTTTCTCTTAAAGATCCATTTATAACCTAATGGTTTACTTCCTGGAGGAAGATCCACAAGTTCCCAGGTGTGATTTTAAATAATTGATTCAATTTCACTATTTACAGTTTCTTTCCAAAAAGGAGTTTCAGGTGTAGTCATAACATCTTTATAAGTTTGAGGTTCCTTTTCTAATATATATGTTGGAAAATCCGGACCAAACGATTTATTAACCCTGGCCCTTTTGCTCCGTCTACATTCATCCTAATTAGTTTTATTTCCAGAATCAGATTCTGTTTCTCTTATAACTTCAGCAAAAGTCCTTTTAGGGGAACTTGGTTCATATTCTTTACTAGGAAAAATATTCTCAAAAAATACTGCATTCCTAGATTCAATAATAGAGTACTTATGTATCTCTGCATAATCTGATTTGAAAACAAAGAAACGATAAGCACTGCTATTATATGCATATCCAATAAATATACAATCAATAGTTTTAGGTCCAATTTTAGTCCTTTTAGGAGTAGGAATTGCAATCTTTGCAAGACACCCCCACATTCTTAAGAATTTATAGCTAGGTGCTCAACCTGTCTATAATTCATAAGGTATTTTATCTAGTTTCTTTTGGAGTATTTTGTTGAGAATATGATTGGCAGAAGCAAAGCTTCCCCCCACATATTCTGAGGTAAATCAGAACCTATTAACATGGCATTCATCATTTCCTTTAATGTTCTGTTCTTACGCTCAGCAATTTCATTTTGCTGAGATGTGTAAGGAGCAGTTGTTTGATGTATAATACCATGTTATGCACAAGTTTGTGCAAATGGTGACTCATATTCACCACCTCTATCACTTCTTAGCATTTTTATCATTTTGCTAAGTTGATTCTCAACTTCATTTTTATATTGTATAAATATTTCAATTGCCTCATCTTTTGTTCTCATTAGATATACATAATAATATCTAGTACAATCATCTATAAAAGTAATAAAGTATTTCTTTCCACCTCTAGTTTGAACAGATTTTAAATCACAAACATCTGTATGAATTAATTCTAAAGGTTCAGTACTACGTTCTATAGAACGAAATGGAAGCTTAACCATTTTTGATTCAACATATATTTTACATTTATCATCAAAATTTATATTAAAATTAGGCAACATATTTAAATTTATTAATCTTTGAAAAGTATAATAATTTACATGTCCTAATCTACCATACCAAACATGAGGTGACTCAGCCATATAAGCAGAAAAATCAATTTTATTATTAACTTTAGGGGCAATGGTCATTACATTTATTTTAAACAGACCATTTGTCATATACCCCTTGCCTACATATACACCATTTTTTTGTAAGTACAAACTTATCAGACTCAAATACAAATCTAAACCCTTTCTTACTCAAGACTGATCCTGAAACCAGATTCTTGCAGACATCTCGTACATGAAGTACATCAGTAAGAGTAAGTTATTTTCCCGAAGTCATTTTTAGTACAATGTTTCCTCGTCCTTCAACTTTAGAGGTTGCAGAGTTACCCATGTAGAGTAGTTCTCCTTCCACATGTTCATATGTAGAGAACATCCACTTGTTGGCGCAGATGTGGCGAGTGGCCCCAGTATCCACCCACCATTCTTTAGAATTGCCACCAACTAGATTAACTTCTGAGACAACAGATGTACAGTTTACATCTATATTTGCACAAAGATTTTCTTCTTCGGCCAAATTTGCATTAGGATGCTTCTTCTTCTTCTTTGAAGAATCTTGTGCCTTGTGCACACGGCAGTCCTTTGCACGATGTCCAGACTTGTCGCAGTTGTAGCACTTGCCATTGAATCTCTTCGAGTTACCACTCTTAGAGTCTTCACCATTATGCTTTCGCTTCCTGTCATTAGACTTATTGGAATTTTCCATAACGTTAGCTTTAGAAACGTTGTATGGATTTCCAATTTGCTTTTTAGAAAGACGGTTATCTTTTTCGATGCTCAAACGTACAATTAGATCTTCAAGTGTCATTTCTTTTCGTTTATATTTTAGGTAATATCTGAATTCTTTCCAAGATGGTGGCAATTTTTCAATAATTGCAGCCACTTGAAATGATTCACTAAAAGTCATACCTTTAGCATGAATTTCATAAATGATCACTTGAAGATCTTGTACTTAGTTGATTACATTTTTAGAATCAACCATTTTATAATCCAGAAACTTACCGACTACATATTTCTTAGAGCCGGCATCTTTTGTATTATATTTCTTATTTAAGGACTCCCAAAGTTTCTTAGCAGTAGCAATTGAACTATATACATTATACAGTATATTGTCCAATCCATTGAGAATATAATTCTTACTCAAGAAGTCCGCATGTTTCTGTTCGCCGCAAAAGTTTCTTTGCTTCCTTCCATTGAATGTAGCTTAGATTACAATGAAAGTGAACAAGATGAAAATAGAACAAACGAGAGGATTTTATAATTCAATCTCTCTCTTTTTACAATATATTGTGTGGGATCTGTGGCGATGGGATCTATAGTAGTTCTTTTGGACGATCGAACGTCAAGCTCTTCTCTTTTGAAGATATCGGTCGACTGTAGACGATCTTTTCTTCTCTTTCCCGAACTCAAGGCTCTGTGCGTAATTTGAATTCTCTAAGATGCCGAAAAAAAAATGATCACCAAAGGCTTCAAGGCTCTCTCGCGTACTTGAATTGCCAAAGGATCAAAAAGAAGACTTCAGACGCCAAAAAGAAGAAGAAGACAAAAAAGAAGACCCCCTAGGGTTTCACCGAGAAGGTATTTGTAGCCCCAGAAGATTTGAGAGTTTCTATTTAAATAGAATTTGCTCTCATCAAGGATTCCAATCAAATATCTTAGTTTTGATTTAAATATCTTGATCTAGAGTTCTGATTGGACTTGATTTGGGTATCTAGATAAGCCCAAATCATAATCTTAATCAATTTGAGATTCTGGTTATCTGCTCACGCGGAGCTTTAATCGCATCAAAACGCTGCGCTAAATAACCAGAATGTGGAGCTAACGCGGAGCTATTTAATCATCTCCGCGTTTTACTCAAATGCGAGGCTAAACATAGCCAAACGCGGAGTTATAAATTAGCTCCGCGTTCTGTTGTGGAAAATCTTTTTTACTTAGAAATTTTCACTGCCAACAGAAACCCCTTCAAAGTTTTCAAAATGGTTTAGAACTTAGCAAATTTTGAAATACTTTGGATACTTAAACTGAAATGCGGAGTTAGAATACCAAGTCTCCTTCGCGTTATGCTCGCTTACGCGGAGCTAATCAGCTTCACTTCATTTTCAGTGAAATGAGTAATTATTTCATTAATTACTCTCGAATTTCTACGCCGAATACTAAGCGGCAGAAATCCTGTTTAAATAGAGCTCTCGGCTCATCTTCTTCTACATTCGGAGATTTGAAGAGTCTGGAGCCCGACGATCGAGTGACCCATATTGACGAATGATCTTCAACTGATCTTCGTTCAATTTTTCATAGATTTTCATCATTAGGATGTCGCTCCAAAAGAGTTTGGCTTTATGCACGTTGGCCGGCGTTAATGGCAGCGGTCGTGGAAGTAGACGCAGTGGCGAACCAGTCAATGCAGCGTCTCTTGAAGGTAAAAACCTTGACTTTTGATCTTCTAAGAATCATTCTGAGATGTTTTGGCTCGGTTTAAACCGGCCAATTGTTATTTCACCGGCGAGATCGCCGTTCTCCAGCCATAAGGCTTGAAGGAGAAGGAGAAGTCAGAGAGAAACTCTGATCTTTTTCTACGCGAAGTTATCGCGTCATCCTCGCGCTTGAAACGCGGGGCTATCTTAATTAGCAGTCGCATTTTAATCGCGAGGCTATAAAGAGAAGGCAGAGAAAAACTCTGTTACGCGAAGTTATCGCGTCATTCTCTGCGTTTTAAAACGCGAGGCTATTTCTTCAGCTGCACGCGAAGTTATTTTAGCTCCGCGTTCTTATACTTAGAAGATTTTCCAAGTTTTGTCGAACTTCTGATTCCTCTTCTGCAGTGAACCAGATTCAGTCTGATGACTTGCTGATATCTTTAGCCAGCGAGGAGTGTAGCTTTTCCCTAATATATCTTCAAAAACTGGCCGTGCACCGATCTTCATCAGTAAAAGAAACTCTAAGGAAGCCAGAAGCATATGCCTTTCAGTTTTCAAGTCTCTGGCTCCTTTTGAAGGAGTTACAAGAACTCTGCGGCAGCCCGTTAAGTTTTCTTGAGGATCATTTCTGTTAGATGATCATGTAAGGGCTTGCAGCACTTCAAATTCAACTTGTGCTTCATTTCAGATGACAGATCATAGTTGACATTTGCAGAGGAGATCTCTTATATTTGAATCCTGGAATTGAACTTCAACACCCCGTGGAGGAATCTCGCCGTTAGGTTATTGATTAGATCGAATATGTAGAAGCTTTTGGGAGAGCTCTTTTGTAATCTTTTCCTTTATGAATAAAGGCAAATTATTTTCCTCTCTATCTGTCGGCTTCAAGAATCTTGCTTGCTCAATAAATAGATGGTTTATAATTTTTGTAAAATAATCTAAGACTCATTTGCGTAACTTAGATCATTAGTACCAAGATGATCGGGTAAAAATCATCTTAACTTAGATGGAAGTGCCTAATTGCAACTTGCAAAAAAAAAAAAATCCAAGTTCTTTATAGGACGCGAAGCTAAAATACCAAGTTATCCCCGCGTTTTGCGAAGTTGCACAGAGTTAATAACTTCGCGTTTTCCATCATCACGCGAGGCTAATAGCTCCGCGTTTCTGGAGAGTAACTGATAAGTCATTTTCTCCGAAATTCGCACCGAACTCCAAGAGGCGGTTTCCTTCGTTTAAATGACATCTCTATTTCTTTTCTTCTCACTTCACTTGAGAATTTTCCAGAAACCCTAGAGATTCAGGCGATCAGAGCTCAGGCGACCCAAGCGTTCTCCGACCGATTTTCTCCCAATTTCCTGTCGATTTTTCTCAACTTTTTGAGAAATGGCGCCCAAGACTCGTGCAGCTCCATCATCGGCGACTGGCGCAAGCAGTGGTGGCAGCGGCCATGGCAGCGACGCGCCAGCCCACACTTCGCCTATTTGGGGTAAGAATCTCTCTATCGAGACTCTTTAGAACGTTTTTAGAGTGATTTGGCTTAACTCTAACTGATCGATCACTTCTTTCATCGGCGAGATCGCCGTACTCCGGCCGCAAGGCTTGGAGAAGAAGAAAAGCCTCTGCCTTTCTTCTTACGCGAAACTATAGCGTCATCCTCGCGTTTTGAAGTGCGGGGCTATTTTAAGTAGCAGTCGCGTTGAAACGCGAGGCTCTTTTAAGTAGCAGTCGCGTTGAAACGCGAGGCTCTTTTAAGTGGCAGCCGCGTTGAAACGTGAGGCTCTTTTTGACTTCTGCGCGGTCTAATTTTTAGCTTCGCGTGTCCATACTTAGAAAATTTTTCTGTTTTATAGAAACTTCTCTAACTCTGATGCTTCTTTTTGCAGTAGGGTATTCAGCAGAAGCTCTTCCCCATAAGCACTACTTTGGCTTTGCTGGTGGTTCCGATTCATCAGCTCAATTTCGCTTCACCACCATCCTGGCCGCATACAAACCGGACTCGAGAGGGCGCAGGGAGAAGTTGATCAAATATCATCCCACTACTGCACGTGAAATCATCACTGATGCAGTGTTTGAAGATGTGAACAGGGAAGCGTTAGAAAAACCCGCATTTCTCTTTGGGGACCAGATGGAGCAACTAGACGAGATCCTATATGAAGAGGATCGCATGTGGCTATATAACTCTGCCGAAGGTTTAATGTTTTTGCCTGGGATGGATCGTAGCTATCCCCTGACCTATCTTCAGAGGCTGGCAATGCCTCGAGAGTTAAAGTGGGGACTGACTCAAGAATAAGATGGCGTCCCAATGGGCAAATTTGGTGCACAAGGGGTTTATCAAGATGGTTCCCCCAGATGCATTACTAGTTTGCTTCCAGGCCGTTTTGGTAAGGAGCTCCCAGTAGGAGAAGTTCCAATCCGCGCAAGAACTTTCTTAAGTGAGTTCCTGGCTAAAGATGGTCAATACCCGGCTAGCGACTTTAGAATGCCTGACTGGGTCTATTCTTCTGGCAACATGTGGTGGACCCGTCTTGTTCAGTACATGTTGGATTCTCATGAACCTATTCTGAAGGAGATTGGCTTGTATAAGGCCATCAGAAACATTCAATTCGGATTTCCTTAGAGCGCTTATCATTTCTTCTGCTTTCTGGAGATGTACAACCCCGAGACCTGCACTCTTTTTACGCCAGTGGGTGAGCTGGGGTTTGCTCTCCACGAGATGTTTGAAGTCTCTTGGCTCTTAATGGGCGAAGTTCCCTACGAGGAGTATATCCCCACCACCGAGGAGTTGAACAATCTGCTGGTGAAAGACGAGCGCATCTATGCTACATATTGGGAGATGATGTGTCATTACCACATATGTGCTGACTTAGCAGGTGTGCGTAATCAAGGTATCGGCCACAAGAAATGGGCTGATTACCTCTTTGCCAACTTGACTTTTAAGGATAGTTCAACAACTATCCATGGCCATGATCCTGTCTACATCACAGAGATTGACCGCCGCATTGCCAAAACCAGGCTAATGTTTTATACCACTGAATCCAACGAATGTGGATTTGGTCCTGGTGTCTCTTTCAAGAGTTACCACTATCAGGCTCAGTTCCCAGTATCCAACAGAGGCCTTATTGCTGGATTCTTGATACTGTGGCTGAAGAGATGTGTCGTGCCATCGCCGCCAAAAAAAGCAATTGCAATGACTGTGGTATATCCAGCAGTTCTCTTTGCATACGGTCGACTTTTCGGACTTCTTCCCGCCATGGTGTGCAATCTACAGCATGGATTGCGAACGCTCTGCAATGACTTCATCCCTGCTGATAAAGGCAAGGGAAAAGGAAAAGGAAAGTCGAAAGAGGTTGCCTTGGTGAAGACTCCGAACCCTAGGGTGGAGCTTCCTCACACTTATCTGATGGCATGGCTCGTTTAACACTGCCCATCTCTGATGAGTGCTGCTTCACGCCGCTCAGGTGATAAGTGTTACTTTGTGGAGCTATACGAACGCTCCTCATGGAAGCATCACTATATGTCCCAAATCCGTAAGACTCTCCTGCAACACCAGAACTATGAGATTTTCAGGTGCTTCCCCGACTTTCCTGGTGGAGGATACGGATTGAAATTAAAGGATATTGTAGGAGCAAACAATTTTACTTTCTTACCTCCGGAGTGTTCTGGTGGCTTCTCAATATCCGGCCCGGGCATCTGGTATATCGTCAAGACAGTAAATGCCTTATCGAACCGTACATCCCGAGTCGTTTTGCTCGACAATTTGGATATTCCCAACTTTATGTGGGTAATCCAAGTAAGAGTTTTGCTTATGAGAGGAACTTGTATGAGGGTGCCCGGGGCTGGTTTCATTTCACAGCTGGTGGGACCGGAGCTGAATTTGTTCTTCCACAGAAATCGCTAGAGTTGGCTATGACTCTCAGCTTTTGCACATGGTATCGCATTGCAAATGCTGATGTGCCTCGCTTCTCCATCAACCGTGGCTGTTGCAAGGAGATTGAGGCTTTCTACATTAGCCGCCAGGGTGCTTCAAGAGTGAGAATAAAAGGAATGGAGGAATTCTTTGGCGCCGCGGCTGAACCCTCAGATGTCAGCGAGTCTGACGATGATGATGATAACAATGATGATAACAACCCCGATGTTGGAGGTACTCCCCAACCTGGCGTCATTCGTCCATGGAGCCCGACTCTCAAACGCCACAGTACCTTAAAGAAAAGGCCTGCTAAGAAGCAGAAGTTGGCTCCAGGAACTTTAATAGCCCCCCAAGAAGTGGCTATCAAGCTTGCTTCGGACCTGTTAGCTTCAGCTCTGCCTCCGGCGCTGGTAGGGGAGAGCGAACCTGTTGGAGCTCCAAATGTTCCCGAGGTTCCGACTCCTCTCAACGTAGAAACCGTCGTACATCCTGTGGCGCAACCGCTGGGTAGCGAGACGGGTACACTGTTGGAGACGACGACGGCTCCCCCTTCAATTCCGACAACTGGACTTGTATCTCCAGGTATGACTCTTGGTGTTTTATCTTTTACCCATTATTTTATTTTATCATTATGCACAACACCATTTGCTTGTTTCCTGATGCAGGCGGTCAGCTCCTCTCGCCAATGCACTTAACTACCCAGGTGGAGTCCGATGACAGGGTGGACTATTCGGGTGCTACTGGCTCAGTAGGTGGCTTGGGTAGCTCTGCAAGCGAATTTGACGCAGATTACTTCACACCCGCTATTGCCTCTGTTCCTTCTTCAGTTCCCCCGATTGATGAACTAGGGAGCGATGAGAGAACAGAAGTTGTCATTGCAGCTGCTGCTAAAGAGCCTACACCGTCTCCAAGTATGTCGTCTCCAACGCCACCAGTCTGCTCCACAGAGACCTTCCCAGTGGTCTCTGGTGCACCTTCTGCTCCTCAGTCAACATTTTTAACATCATCTATCATTGTGGCTGCTAAGACATCTGCAACTCCTCCAGCTCCAAGCGTTCCAACAGGGGATGAGGAAAACTTGAGGTTCTCATTTGAAGCTACTTCTACCACCAGAGGAGCTTCTGGTGGAAACACTCCCTCATCTTCTCCTGTCAGTGGCGCTGCCCAGGTGATCTGTACTAGCGCCGCTTCTCCTCAGGTTCCCAGCTCTGCCAGATCTGCATTGGCCTTACTGGCTCCGCATGTTATGAACTTGGTACAAGGACAGGTTGCCTCATCTTCAATTCCAGTGGGTACCGCTCTTCCTCCGGCGACATCTTCTTTAGCGCTGCCTGTTTTAAATACAGGCACCGTGAATCCTTTTGAGGAGCTCTTCAACTATAGTATTAATGACTTTATGTGGTTGCTCAGAAGATACGTCGAGATGATCTCTGATGGCACGGATTTCTTCAGTCTCGGCCGTCCAATGTTAGCCAGCTATTTGGACAATATTGAAAGAATCGGGGGACAGGACCGAGCAGCTCCCTACTAGGCCCGTTTTAATGCCTTAGAAGAACAGGTGAACACGCTAAATACTGTTCGCCAAGCGGACGTGGAATCGATTACCGCAATAGAGATGGCGCGGCTTCGAGTGGAATTAACGGCGCGTCGAGAAGAACTGATACAACAGGAAGAAGTATGGTCTCGGGAGTTGGCAGAGCTTCAGGCTAATCGGGAGTCTATTCTTAAGAGTTTGGAGGCGGTGGACTCTGAGATTGGGGGACGTCAGGCCGAAATCCTTAGAGCCCAAGAGACCATTGCTAAAGTTCGGGCGGTCATAGTGGCCAACAAGCTTAAATTAGGGGAATCCGTTAAAAAGCGGGAAGCGCTAATCCTCCAACGGGGGCAGGTTGAGCAGGAGGAGGGAATAAGAAGCCGTGCTATAGAAGACTCTCGTCAGTGTCTGACTCATCAACTTGCAATGAATGACGATGTCTTACTTCAGCAGGCTCAACACTCCATAGAAGCAACTCGTCGTCAGGTGATTGACAAGGCGATGAATAAGCTGAAACATCTAGGAGATCCATAGTTTTCTTCTATTCTTTTATTCTTCATTCTTTTTGTAATAAGAACTTGTAATGAAGGAAAGAATTTTTGTAACTTCATTCTTTTGTTGATGAAATAAAGATAATCACTTAATTCTTTTACTTGCTGACTATAAAATTTGTTTGCACAACAGATAACTTGTCATCAAAATGATTTAGTTGTTTAGATATAGTTTTCCGAATCATACTGTCAGAGATAAGAGTTTAAAATGACAGGGTTTATGGGATTTTTAGCAAACCCCCAGCTATCAACGGATTTGATTAGCCTTTACCAACTACCGTTTGAGTTGGGCTAGCCATATTATTCCCCTCAACATGGTGAGTTGTCGAGAATTTTATTTGGGCTTAAATGTCAAACTTTTCCTCTTCCTTTTGCCTTAGCGGCGTAGGGCAGTTCATACTCTTTTTTTTTTTTTACCCCCAGCATGAAAGGGTTGGCAAGAAACTGATTCTCTTCCCATTGCCTAGTCGGCGTTGGGTAATTTTCAATTACGCATGCCTAAGAAAAAGACTGGAGTCGGTTCAAACTTGAGAACTGGGCACACCAGGTTTAGGTCAGAGGCGCTCAATTGCGCATGCCTAAGAAAAAGACTGGAGGCGGTTCAAACTTGAGAACCGGGCACACCAGGTTTAGGTCAGAGGCGCTCCATTGCGCATGCCTAAGAAAAAGACTGGAGGTTCAAACTTGAGAACAGGGCACATCCGGTTTAGGTCAGAGGCGCTCAATTGCGCATGCCTAAGAAAAAGACTGGAGGCGGTTAAAACTTGATAACCGGACACACCAGGTTTAGGTCAGAGGCGCTCCATTGCGCATGCCTAAGAAAAAGACTTGAGGCGGTTCAAACTTGAGAACTGAGCACACCAGGTTTAGGTCCGAGGCGCTCCATTGTGCATGCCTAAGAAAAAGACTGGAGGCGGTTCAAACTTGAGAACCGGACACACCAGGTTTAGCTCAGAGGCGCTCCATTGCGCATGCCTAAGAAGAAGAAGACGCGTACTTCCAGGGATATTAAGAATAATATTTCTTCAGAAATTTGCCATTGATCGGCATCATCATCCTGACGCCATTTTGATTCATTAAGCGATAGGCTCCACTGGAGTATACTGTCTCCACAACAAACGGTCTTTCCCACTTGGGTTCAAATTTACCCTTAGTCTTGTGGGTTAAAACTATTGGCCTTTTAACAGTCAGAACCAAGTCTCCTTATTTAAAGGTCCTTAGTTTAACGTTCTTATTGAACGTTTGTGAGATCCGGGCTTGATACAACTCAATTTGTTGTTGAGCCCTGAGACGCTTTTTATTCAACGTCTCTAATTCTTTCAATTTTTGATGATGACGCTCTTCTGTCGTCATCTTTGTGGCTAAAGCCACTCTTAATGATGGTATCTGGATTTCAAGAGGCAAGACGGCCTCGCTTCCATAGACCAAAGAGAATGGGGTAGCTTTTGTAGGGGTGCGAACAGTGGTGCGATAAACCCACAGGCACTCTCCTAGTTTCTCATCCCAATCTCGTTTATTGGAAGAGACGAACTTCCGAAGGAGTTTAATAATCGTCTTGTTGAAGGCTTCGGCCAACCCATTAGCTGTGGGGTTATATGGCTTTAAAGCAATATCTTTGATTCTGAACTTATTGCAGAACCTGGAGAATCTTTGACTGATGAATTGCAGACCATTATCATGAATGATCCGTCGGGGAATGCCAAAATGGTAAATGACATGATGCTTGATGAACTTGATCACATCTGTCGTTCACCTCTTTCATGGGCACAGCTTCGGCCCATTTTGAAAAATAATCGGTTATTGTAAGAATAAACCGATGTCCTCTAGATGACGGGGGAGTTATAGGCCCCACAATATCCATTCCCCATGCCTCGAATGGCCAACTAGCAACGGTATTGTGCAAATATTCAGGCGGTTGATGAATAAAGTTGGCATGTATTTGGCATGCATGACACCGTTTAGCGTATGCCATTGCTTCTGTAATCATGTTCGGCCAGTAGTATCCTAGCCTTCTTATTCGGTCTCCAAGTTTTGGACCGGGCTGATGAGCTCCACATACTCCATCGTGTGTTTCTCTTAGCACTTCTTCTGCTTCTGCTTTTGATATGCAGCGTAGCAGCAGACCATCTCTTGACTTTCTATATAAAGTGTGAAACTTATGGTCATAATAAAATCTCTGGGCCTTCCTCTTTATCGAGGTGGCTTCCTTTGGATCTTTTGGTAATATCCCATGTAAAGCATAATCCACCAACGGAAATCGCCTATCACGGGGTTCCAAAATTAAGCCTGCTTGGCATACTTCTTTATCTTGAAAAGCAGTATCTGGGTGGAAGAGTTCTCTGCTTCCGATAGTGATGCTTTTAGCCTCACCTTGCGGGATCGCCAATGTTGCTGCTAATGCGGCAAGGGCATCTGCATATACATTCTCATTCCGAGATATATGAGAGATGTAAAATTGCTCAAAGTAGCCTGCTAGTTCAATGGCTAGCTGATGATAGGGGATGAGGGCTTCATGTCTGACTTCATACTCGCCCGTCATCTGATTGACGATGAGTTTAGAGTCTCCATATGCCTCTAAATAATTCACCCCCAGTTGCAGAACCATTTGAATCCGATAATGAGTGCATTGTATTCCGCCACATTATTCGTGCACGGTTCTGTTAATGAGTAACCGTTAGGTAATATATGTTTATGTGGGGATATAAGCACAACCCCCACTCCAGCAGCAGATCGTCTGGCAGCACCATCAAAGAACATTTGCCATGGTTGTTCCTTACTAGCTGTGTTAACCCCTGACGTCTGTTTGGAATTAGACCAGATTGGATGGTCTGCTAAGAAATTGGCAATCGCATGTCCCTTCATGGCTTTTTGAGGGACGAAGTGTATATCATAGGGTGACAATAGCAGAGCCCATTTTGCTAACCGGCCATTTAAGGATCCCGATTTTGTCATCAGAATCTTCAGGGGATTAACCCGTGATATGACGTGAATTGTTTGCCCAGAAAGATAGTGTTGCATTTTCTGAACAGCGAACACTAGGGCTAAACATTCCTTTTCAATCGGGGTATACCGCTGTTCGGCCCCGATCATTGTCCTGCTTAAATAATAGAGGGCATTCGTGGCCGTGCTCATTATATTGAGCAAGTAATTCTCCTAAGGCATTATACATGGCCCTTATATATATAAGGAAGGGCTGCCCAGGGATCGGTGCCATAAGAACGGGAGGTTTGGTGAGATACTTCTTGAGGTCATCAAATACTTGTTGACATGCCTCATCCCATACGAAAGAAACCTCCTTCTTCATAAGTCGAGAGAATGGCTGGCATCGTCCCGATAAGTTGGAAATGAAGCGCCGAATATAGGCGAGATTTCCTTGTAACCCCCTCAATTCTTTAAGATTGCGGGGAGGCGGCATCTGGCTAATTGCTTTTACCTTTTCAGGGTCGAGGAAAAACCTTTTGAACTTATTACGAACCCAAGGAATTTCCCACTCGACACCCCCATAAATGATTTAGTGGGATTCATTTTTAAATGATATTTTCTCATGAGGTCGAAGACCGTTTTTAAGTCCTGAAAGTGGTCCTCTTTATTTTTACTTTTGACCGCCAAGTCATCTACATAACCCTCTACTATTTTGCGTAGGTGTTATTTGAATATAGTGCTCATCGCACGTTGGTAGGTAGCACCGGCGTTCTTCAATCCGAACGGCATCACCGTGTAACAGTATACCCCAGCGGTGTTCTGAAAGCTGTATGCTTTTCATCATTTGGGTGCATCTTGATCTGGTTATATCCTGAGAAGCCATCCTTGAAGGACATCCTCTCGTAACCACAAGTATTGTCAATCATCACATCAGTGATGGGAAGTGGAAATTCTTCCTTAGGACATGCAGCATTCAAATCTCGAAAATCGATGCATATCCGGATTTTGCCGTTCTTTTTACGAACCGGCACTATATTAGCCACCCAATCAGGATGCTATTCTTCACGGATAAATCCCGACTTTATAAGTTTGTTGACCTCAGTAACTATTACCTCCATCAATTCCGGTCGAAAACGCCTCTATTGTTGTTTAACAGGTTTGGCATATTCTTTTATATTTAACCGGTGTGTGGCAATTTGAGGGTCAAGCCCATGCATGTCTTCATAATTTCATGCGAACACGTCTATATACTCTTTAATAAGAGATATAAGTTCCTCGTTTTCCAATAGAGTTAGCGTGTCACTTATGAAGATGGGTTTTGGATTTTCTTCCGTTCCCATGTTGACTTGTATTAATTTGTCTTCTGTGGGCGGGTCACGCTGTTCAAAGCGGACATCCCAGAGAGTGTCTATATGCTTAGTCCAGGAATCATCCTGAACATCAATTGGTTCCTCATCGCTTTCTGGTGCGGCTGAAACCATATTGGTCGTCAAGGACTGAAACCAGGCGCCGGTACTTATATCTCAGTCATGATTAGGTGAAGATGTATCTTTCTTGGTCGAAGAACTCTCTTCATGTCCGGAGGGTGATGAGGGAGGAGTAGATACATAGCCCAACCCCTGCGAGTCTTCTGATAATAATCAGGGCTCTTTCCTCTCGGTCTGAACGAGGGTATAAGATTCCGTCGCCCTTTCCCAAAGTTTAATCCCGGTTTCTGGGTAAAATTATAACCCATCTTCTCCATCATTTGATGGGATTTTTGTTCATACAGGTGAAATTGAGGTGATACTTGTTCATCACTCTCACTGCTTTGTCTTCGCCGGGGTGACGTAATTACCCTGCCGAGCATAATTGGCCTTTGAGACTTCTGTCGAGGAGGTACTTCGAAGAAGTGTTCTTGTTCCTCGGCTATCCTTGTTTGAGAGAGGAGGGATGACCTAAGGGGCAAATAGTATGCCGTCAGAACTTCAAGTTCGGACAGGCCATCCACTTCAGTGGAAGTACAGAGGGTTCAGACTCAGTAGTTACAGTATGCTCGTAGACTAACTTTATATCTTCATTAATAACCCATTCACTCTCTATTACATCCACTACATTATCAAGACTCAAACTAAAATCTAGGTGAGGGTTGATTTCATAATCACCCCCATCATCTTCTCCGGGAAGCTCGTACTCAGTGTCGGCTTCATTGCCACTGTCATCGGGCTTTGGAGGTTCGTTAGGATCGTCGTTAGAGACTTCATGGGCCGGTTTATAAAGTGCAGTATCTGTGAAGTAATTCTCCAACCCTTTGAATGGTTGCTTATTGTAGACACTAAAAATAATTAAATAAATAAATTTAAAAAAAAACCCTAATTTTGCTAAGTGGGCACACCCGCGGGTTGCACCCGCGGGATGCAACCCGCGGGTGCAACCCGCGGGAGCACCCGCGGGTTCCATCCCGCGGGAGCACCCGCGGGTTGCAACCCGCGGGAACCCCCGCGGGAAGCAACCCGCGGGAGAATTCCCGCGGGTTGCAACCCGCGGGAGCCCCCGCGGGTTGCCACCTGCGGGAGGATTCCCGCGGGTGGCAACCCGCGGGGGCGATCCCGCGGGTTGCCACCCGCGGGTTATTTTTCGTTGTTTTCCGTTGTTTTATTTCCTATTTTATTTTCCTGATATCCCGTGATCCGCTTTTTCAGGAGAGAATTGAGCCGGATTTCGAGTTTCTTCGGTTTATAAAATACAGGAATTTAACGGGAGAGGAGGGACTTTTCTTTGGAGTCGGCAGAGCGATTCTTCATAGAGGGTTGAGAGAGATCAGAAGGAGTAGGTTTTCTTCACAGATCCCCTTCCAAGTTGGATAGTCAACGGAGGCAGCAACAAGACTCCACCGCCACCCGTACCCACTCAAAAAAGGGAATAAACCAATATTCCCGTTCTTGTAATCCTTTGGAATTTTTGTAATCTAAATTCCTATTGTAATTCATCAATTTTGCAATGGAATCAAAGGTTCAATTTTCGGGCGTACAAGAACTGGCGACCACAGTGGGAGGCTCTCTGTTCACTACAGAGAACGTCGTGGCGCAGTCCGACTTGATACCCATCGGGTCTGTTGTCGAAACGCTGATCGTAGAGGTTGATCAGCAAAAATATGAAGAGTTTATCTCTTCCTCTGACTTGGAGCCCAGGCGTCATCGCCGGGCTATGATGAGCAAAGGTGAGGCGTCATCGCCCACCGAAAAGAAGAAGGCGTCATCGCCTATTAGAACTTATGAGGCGTCATCGCCCGCTAAAACTGACTCTGTCAGAAAACTTGAGGCGTCATCGCCTATGAAAATTTACGAGGCGTCATCGCCCGTTGAAACTTACGAGGCGTTATCGCCCGTTCCAAAGTCAAGCCAAAAGTCAAACCAGTCCCTGACCCGCTCCCAAAAGAGAAATTTAAGGCGTAAAGCTCAACGAGCACGCCTAAATCATACAGAAAAAATTGCAGAAAACTCCAAGACAGTAAAAAAAATCCGGAAGTAATTCCATGGGCGCAGGCAACCCGCGGGTTGCAACCGCGGGTGGGAACCCGCGGTTCCCAACCGCGGGTGGCAACCCGCGGTTGCCAACCGCGGGTGGGAACCCGCGGTTCCCAACCGCGGGTGGCAACCCGCGGTTGCCAACCGCGGGTGGCATCCCGCGGTTGCCAACCGCGGGTGCCAATCCGCCGCTTCCAACCGCGGGTGCCAACCTCCGGGTTGCAACCACGGGTACAAATCTGGGTACAAATCTGCAATTTCAATCGCGGGTTGCATCCCGCAGATGCCACCGACGGGTTACGTTCAATGAACACAACTCTCATGTCTCCTCGAGCACGTCTATGGCGAGCACGCAACATGCACCAAAAATTTTAATCTCTCTATCAGAGGCATCTGGGGCCCATACAACTACTCAGGACAACGTGCACTCCAGAAGAATCCGTAGGAGAGTTGGGGAACAATCTGATGCTGGAAAAGAGCTCAGCCATGAGATATTGCAGACTCTCCAGTATTATGAACCAAGTTTGCGACGCAAGCGGCGTCAGGTTGCAAATAGAGAGGAGAAGATATCTCAAGACTTGAGAGAATACCTCAATTGGAAGAAGAACTCTGCACAGAATACTCCTCAATGCCAATGCGAACAGTTAATCTCAACTGTTCTATCAAACTGCGAGTGCCATCCGAGACGGTCCGTTTTTGAGCGGATCACCGAATCCAAAGGAATACGGACAATAAAGAGGGTGTGCTCTGGAACCGATCTACCTGGCGCCTCATCAAATATGGTTAATAAAGGCAAAAAGGTGGTCGGAAACAACCTTTCGGATAAGAAAATTACTCCAGGATCAAAAGGAGTTTCTATCGAACCAGAGGGCGCGCTTCTAGAAGAAGTCTCTGAAAGGCTTGAGAGACAAGAAAAACGTCTCGAACAGCACGAGGAGACCATAGAAGAAATGAAACAACTTTTGATTGAGTTGCTGGCTCAAACTAGAAAGAACCAATCATCGCCGTCCATTTCTAGTCGGTAGAAAGGAAAACGGCCTGTCCAAATAAATGAAGACAGCGAAGACGAAGATGAAGAAGTGCCTCCTCATTCAAGAGAGGAAGAGGAAGTGAAAGTTATCCTCAATCCTCACGCAGAGAAAATAGAGAAGATGGAGAACCAATTACAAGCTCTTCTACATCGCAAAAAGCTACAAGAGGTGGGGGTAGTCCGTCCATATCCCATAGAATGGGAGACCGTACCCTATCCTGCAAAATATAAACCGTTGAATCTTCAATCATTCGACGGTAAAAGTTCGCCGCAGCAACACATCTTCTATTTCCTCTCACAGACAGGACATCTCATGGGGAATGATCCAACTATGACTAGGATATTTGCGAGCACTTTACGGGGGCCCGCATTTACCTGGTTTATGCAACTTTCCTAGGGAACAATTAAATCTTGGGCTGATGTAGAACGTGAGTTCCTAGCCCGATTCTTTGAAGATGATACAGAAGTCTCCATATTATCTGTGCTAGCAGCGAAGTAAGAAGAAGGCGAAACGGTCAAAACTTATGTCGAGCGGTTCCGAGAACTTTCCGTTCGATGCCCACATGGCATGACGCAGGATACGCTTGTGGAAACCTGCAGACATAACTTGTTGACCGATATTTTAGACAAGATGGGTTCGGTCGAATCCAAGTCATGGAAAGATCTGCTTAAGCAGGGCGAACAGGCCGAAGAAATACTTCGACGTCTTGAAATGCAACAGTCTGCAACCGGAGACGGTGCAAACGAATCTCCATTCCTTTTTTCCCGTTCAAAAGGGAAAGACATAACGGCAATGGCGGTAGAAAGTACACTGAAGCAGAAACCATGGCCAACTACAAGCAACACAGCAAAGTCGCCCAGACTTCAAAAGCAGTATTCGTTCAAGGATGAACATACTGCTACTATGTTCAATCTGCTCACCAAACGCAAGATGCTTAAATTGCCGGAGAGCAAGAGACCTGAAGAAGTAGGGAAAACTAACGATCCGAACTACTGTCTGTACCATCGGATTGTAGGTCACCCCACAAAAAATTATTTTATCTTAAAAGATAAAATTCAAGCATTGATTGACGCTGGAGCAGTTCAGCTCAAAGCTGAACAAAAAAAGAGTTAGAGCTAACTCCGACACATTTAATGTGCGTGGTCTAAAGGTACTACTTGGGCTCACAACAATTTCCAAGACGAGCTCAGGACGGTTAATTTAAACCCCCATAAAAAGAAAAAAAAATTTTTTTTTGCCCAACGCCGCTAAAGCTACGGGAAGAGAATAGATTTCTCGTCAACCCCACCATACTGGGGGTAATAAGTATGAATTACCCAACGCCGACAAGGTTACGGGAAGAGAATAAATTTCTCGTCAACCCCACCATACTGGGGGTAATAAGTATGAACCACCCAACGCCGCTAAAGCTACGGGAAGAGAATAAATTTCTCGCCAACCCCACCATACTGGGGGTAAAAAGTATGAATTGCCCAACGCCGCTAAAGCTACGGAGAGAGAATAAATTTCTCGTCAACCCCACCATACTGGGGGTAAAAAGTATGAATTACCCAACGCCGACAAGGCTACGGGGAGAGAATAAATTTCTCGTCAACCCCACCATACTGAGGGTAAAAGTATGAATTGCCCAACGCCGCTAAAGTTACGGGAAGAGAATAAATTTCTCGCCAACCCCACCATACTGGGGGTAAGAAGTATGAACCGCCCAACGCCGATAAGGCTACGGGAAGAGAATAAATTTCTCGCCAACCCTACCATACTGGGGATAAAAAGTATGAATCGCCCAACGCCGATAAGGCTACGGGAAGAGAATAAATTTCTCGCCAACCCCACCATACTGGGGGTAATAAGTATGAATTACCCAATGCTGCTAAGGCAAAGGGAAGAGGAAAAGTTTGGCATTTAAGCCCAAACGAAATCCTTGACAACTCACCATGCTGAGGGGAATAGCATGGCTAGCCCAACTCAAACGGTAGTTGGTAAAGGCTAATCAAATCCGTTGATAGCTGGGGGTTTGCTAAAAATCCTAATCAGATAAATCTCCTGTCACGTTAAGATTTCACCTCTGACAGCAAAACTTTTCTTGTCATTTTGCTCCAACAGAGCAAGCGACACTCCAAAATATTAGTCAAGTTAAAATCATACCTCTGACATCATAATTCAAAATCAAATGAGATAAGATCCGATTAAATCCCCTGTCACGTTAAGATTTCACCTCTGACAGAAAAGAAAATTCACACTTCATCAAGTCCAACATTACAACCTCTGATGAACGTGCTTTTGATATCGTTAAGTTGAAAATCACCTCTGACGAAAATCATCTCCCTATCAAGTTAACAGTTATCTCTGATAGTCCTATTCCAAAACTAAACACGTTAACCATCACCTCTGTTTAGTCAGCTTGTCCCTATCACGACCAGATCCTTTGAATAGGTTAAGCTCCAAGACACGTTTAATGTCACCTCTGTCTTTTCCTGATTCGTCATACTAGATGTCACTGAACGGTTAGGATTAAAATAAGCACATTAATATTATACCTCTGCTTGACCTAAAATAAGCACGTTAACATTATACCTCTGCTTGTTCTCTAATGAGTACGTTAAAATCATACATCTGCTTGTTATGGAATAAATAAATATATTAACAGTTATCCCTATCGACCAAATCTTTTAAAAAGTCTATAACCAAAATTAAAAAATCCAAAGTATTTCGAAATTCAGTACGGTTCAATACAGAACTTCAAAAACTTTGGAGGGGGTTATGTAGACACTAAAAATAATTAAATAAATAAATTTTTTAAAAAAAAACCCTAATTTTGCTAAGTGGGCACACCCGCGGGTTGCACCCGCGGGATGCAACCCGTGGGTGCACCCGCGGGATGCAACCCGCGGGAGCACCCGCGGGTTCCATCCCGCGGGAGCACCCGCGGGTTGCAACCCGCGGGAACCCCCGCGGGAAGCAACCCGCGGGAGGATTCCCGCGGGTGGCAACCCGCGGGGGCGATCCCGCGGGTTGCCACCCGCGGGTTGTTTTTCGTTATTTTCCGTTGTTTTATTTCCTATTTTATTTTCCTGATATCCCGTGATCCGCTTTTTCAGGAGAGAATTGAGCCGGATTTCGAGCTTCTTCGGTTTATAAAATACAGGAATTTAACGGGAGAGGAGGGACTTTTCTTTGGAGCCGGCAGAGCGATTCTTCACAGAGGGTTGAGAGAGATCAGAAGGAGCAGGTTTTCTTCACAGATCCCTTTCCAAGTTGGATAGTCAACGGAGGCAGCAACAAGACTCCACCGCCACCCGTACCCACTCAAAAAGGGAATAAACCAATATTCCCGTTCTTGTAATCCTTCGGAATTTTTATAATCTAAATTCCTATTGTAATTCATCAATTTTGCAATGGAATCAAAGGTTCAATTTTCGGGCGTACACTTATCGGCAATTAGTGTCCGGACTTCTCCTTCCTCATCGCAATATTTCATGCATTGGTGAAGAGTCGACGGGACTATCATGTGAGCGTGGATCCAAGGCCGCCCCAATAAAATGTTGTATGAGGTATCTGCATCAATAACATAGCATGTAGCCTCCGTCCTCAAATCCCCGATCTGACATCGGAGTCAGATTTTTCCGAGGGGATGGCTATTATTAGCATTAAACCCGTATATCATTGTATTGGTTGGTGTCAGACGATGGAGGGAAATCCCTAACAGCTGCATCAACCTTCTGGGCACGACACTTAGTGCAGAACCCGGATCAATCTGAATTCGGTCCACTTTCGTGGATCCGACATATCCGGTGAAATATAAAGGCCTGTTATGCTTTATATTCCTCACCTGCATATCTTCTGGAGAGAAGATAATTTGTGGGATTTGTCTCCTCACTTGGTGACAGCGGGGGCAGGAGTCCTGTTCTTCATTGGCCGGCTCGACTATCTGAGCTAAGAATGACTTAGAGTCTGCCAAGGCCTCTCTTAATACTTCACGTGTTGATTTTGATAATCTCAATAATTCATAAAGTGTTACTCGTGCTGGAATGTTGGCCAGCTGAGCAATTATGTCAAACTTGAAGGTAGACTCCTTGTCTCCTTCATCTCTAATAGGATTTTTCTGGAAACGAAGTCCTTTCTACTTCACGGGTTTTGCATGTTCCGCATAGATGTCTTTCGGATCTACTCTAGTGTAGTCCTTAAGATATGTCTTCCCAGATCGAGTACCGGAAGGGCCTGCCCCATCTTGATGAGTGGCCATAGTTTCGGGTTCTTCTTCAGAATCTGTGAAGGCTCCCGAAGCACTTCCTTTATTTCCGCGGAAATAGCATTAACCGTCCGCTTTTTTCCTTGACCTGCTGTGGTAGTCCACTGCTCATCTTCTAGTAAGTCAGGGTGTACCCACATAACTTTCCCCTTTTGGGTTGTTACAGGGACAAGTCCTTCTTGGGCTTTATTGTGAGGATCAAGGTTCTTTGTGACCATCTTACCTTTTGGGATTGGGCTCACTCCTGCGGGGAATTCATGGGTTCCAACCACTATAGTTGCCATATTGGCAGTGACCTTTTTCTGCTCTTTCTTAAGCGTCAGAACTCCAGCTTCTATTAGTGCTTGGATTCTGTTCTTAAAGGGATAACAATTCCTAGTAGGGTGCCCAATGTTCCGGTGATAGAGACAATAATTGGGGTCGTTAGTCTTACCAGCATCCTCCGGTTTTCTATTTTCCGGCAGTTTCAGCATTTCCTTTTTCTGAAGTAGGTGAAAGAGGATAGGTGTCTGTTCTTCCTTGAAAGTATAATTTCTCTCCTGCTGAGGTCTATTCTGCCTTGTGCCTTACTGATTTTGGGGCTTCGGCTTTGGAGGAGGATTTGACTTCTGAGGAGCAATTTCTGATGCCATCACCGCTTTTCCTTTATTCTTGTTGCTGCTATTCTGGGTATATGGCTTATTACCCCCAGTACTTCTTGATTCACGAGATTCTTCAACTAGACGAATCAAGTCCTCAGCTTGCTCTCCCTATTTGAGTAAATCCCTCCATGTCTTAGACTCTACGGCCCCCATTTTTAGAAGCACATTGGTCTTAAAATTGTGTCGACAAGTCTCGACAAGAGTTTCCTGGACCATTCCATGTTTACAATGCACGGACTTCTCCCGAAACCTTTCTATAAATTCTTTTACCATTTCCTGTTCGCCTTGTCTAGTTGCAAGGAGGGAATGAACCGTAATCTCGGTATCATCCTCAAAGAAACGTGAGAGAAATAGTTTCTCTACATCTAACCAGGTATTAATCGTACCTGGGGGCAACTGCATGAACCAAGTAAAAGCAGGCCCTCGCAAAGTACTTGCAAATACTTTGGTCATGTTTGGGTCATTACCCATCAAATGTCCTGCTTGGGACAAGAAGTAATATATGTGCTGACTGGGCGATCCCTTCCCATCACACGACTCTAATTTGAGCAGCTTATACTTCTGAGGGTATGGTACCGTATCCCATTCAGGAGGATACGGTCTTGAGACCCCTGCCTCTTTCAACTCCTTTTTACGCATTAGCGCTTCGAGATGACTTTGTAATTTTTCTATTTTCTCTCCATGTTGATCATGAAAAGAGAATTTATCCTCATCCTCGTGCATCGAGTGGACTTTCTCCTCCTGTTCTTCTTCATTCAGAGTTTCTTTGCCCTTTTTGGCGTTATCCTCAACAAATCTCGATAGCATAACTTTAAAGTCTTCAATCGTCTTTTGTTGCTCGCGAATCATTCTTTCTTGAGCTTCAAATCTCTGATTGATGTCGTCAGACTTATCCGCCATGTGCGATACTGACTTCTATAATCGGGATGATGTAGAGGATGGAGGCGAAGTTATAGCTGAATTATCACTATCATCGTCATAAGAACCCTTTGCAAGCCTCTTATAATTTCGAGGCGGGATGGCTCCTGATTTTAGTCGAGTGAGATGTTGAGGTTCTTCATCACTCGATTCTGAGTCATCATCCGTCTCTACAATTTTCTTCCCTTTTACCACCATATTGGAGGTTACAGCTCTCCATTGTTTTAGGGAAGCAGTCTTTGGCTTCTTAGTAGGATTCTTGTCCGACTCGGTTAATCGATCAAACACAGATACCCTGCTCTTGCTGCAGCCACAGTTGTCCATTACATCGGACACTGCAGTCATAAGCTGCTGGCAGTGACAAACAGGTCCAGGTTGAATTTGTTCTATGCCCCTCTTCTTGGAGAGATACTCCCTGAGATCAACGCCTTCAGCCGTAGAGTCATGAGGTCCACTCAATTTTTGAGAGGGTCTAGGAACCCACTGAAGTTTCTTAGGATTACTGGAGCCCAGTTCTGATCCACTGATGCGAAGATCAGCTTTCATTCCGTAGTCGCGAAGTTCAGAAATAGCTCCGCATTTTGTATTGCGGGCCTGAAGAGTAGCTCCGCGTTTAGTATCGCGAGCCTGAATAGTAGCTCCGCATTTATCTACGCTAGCCTCCCGTTTTACGCTAGCTTGGCGCGTTTTCAGAAGTTTCTCTTCTGTAATCTTAGCCTCGCGTGGAATAAAATTTCTATACGCTGGCTTACTCTTGTGGTTATCACAAGTCATAATTTCGCGTCTCGCGCGATTTCTACGACTAATAATAATTTGCCAATCATCTTCGCGTTCCTCGCGAGAATTAAATATCTTGCGTTTCTCGCAAGTATTACTGGCCTCGCGTTTCTTGCTTGGCTCAGTATCAGCCTCGCGCGGAGAATCATACGCTGGCTTTAAAGAATTTTTATACTCGCGTTTCTCGCGAGTGTCATGAGTCTTGCGTTTCTCGCAAGTAGCCTCGCGCTTCTCGCTTGGCTTAGTATCAGCCTCGCGTGGAAAATCACACGCTGGCTTTAAGGAATTTTTATACTCGCGTCTCTCGCGAGTGTCAGATATTTTGCGACTAGCGCAAATTTCGCTGGCTTCGCGCCTCTTGCTAAGCTCAGCAGTAGCCTCGCGCTGAATATCACACGCTGATTTTTTTCTTACTTTTAAGGCAGGTTGTAACTTCGCGTTTAACGCGATAGTGACTAGTCTCGCGATTAGCGCGAGCCAGTTTGCGAGGGACAGTAGCCTCGCGTCCATTAGCCTTGCATCTAAGGCTGGCTTTGAGGGCTTTACGCCTCGCTCTCCGATTCCTTTTTCGGAGTTGGGTTCTGGTCAATCCAGTCCCCAGGTCTTCTTCGGCAGTCGGAAGCTCATCCTCTGCTAGGATTTCTTGTGCGAACTCCGGCCCTATAGCCGCAGTCTCCAAGGATCCCCGTCTCTCGGTGGATACCTTTCTACCCGTAGCTCGAGTATTGGAGTACATACGACGATAGTGTCGTGTCTCATCCAAGTCACCTTATTCAGAGGAGAGGAACTCCTCGTACTTCTACTGGTCGATTTCAACGACCAGCGTGTCTACTTCGGATCCGATCATGTCGACGTCCGATTGCGCCACAATCTCTTCATCAGTGAAAGAGATGGCTCCCACTGTGGTTTCCAGTTTGTTCGCCGCAAAAGTTTCTTTGCTTCCTTCCATTGAATGCAGCTTAGATTACAATGAAAATGAACAAGATAAAAAGAGAGCAAACGAGAGGATTTTATAATTCAATCTCTCTCTTTTTACAATATGTTGTGTGGGATCTGTGGCGATGGGATCTATAGTAGTTCCTTTGGACGATCGAATGTCAAGCTCTTCTCTTTTGAAGATATCAGCCGACTGTAGACGATCTTTTCTTCTCTTTCCCGAACTCAAGGCTCTGTGCGTAACTTGAATTCTCTAAGATGCCGAAAAGAAGATGATCACCAAAGGCTTCAAGGCTCTCTCGCGTACTTGAATTGCCAAAAGATCAAAAAGAAGACTTCAGATGCCAAAAAGAAGAAGAAGACCAAAAAGAAGACCCCTTAGGGTTTCACCGAGAAGGTATTTATAGCCCCAGAAGATTTGAGAGTTTCTATCTAAATAGAATTTGCTCTCATCAAGGATTCCAATCAAATATCTTAGTTTTGATTTAAATCTCTTGATCTAGAGTTCTGATTGGACTTGATTTGGGTATCTAGATAAATCCAAATCATAATCTCAATCAATTTGAGATTCTGGTTATCTGCTCACGCGGAGCATTAATCGCATCAAAACGCGGCGCTAAATAACCAGAATGTGGAGCTAACGCGGAGCTATTTAATCATCTCCGCGTTTTACTCAAATGCGAGGCTAAAAATAACCAAAGCAGAGTTATAGATTAGCTCCGCGTTCTGTTGTAGAAAATCCTTTTTACTTAGAAATTTTCACTGCCAATAGTTTCCATGCATCAACCGCTTTCACTGACTGTTGATTATCTTCAACAAGAGTAGGCACAGTCTCCTTCAAGTATTTGGTCAGTTTTAGTGTAGTGAGATACAACAACATTTTCTATTGCCATCTCTTAAAATCTGAGCCACTGAATTTCTCTAGTTTCTCATACTGGCTTGAAGGCAGAGTTGGAGTAAGCATGACAGGAGTTACCACAGTGGACATATCAGATGCAGTGACCATCTACAGATATAAAACTTTATCTATCTTAATATTTGTAACAAATTTTAATCTTTCTAATAAAAATTGAAAATCAATTCTTACTTTAGATCACAATATCATATAAAATTTCTTCAATAAATCTATCTATTCTCTACACAGAAAGTAATTATCTTTTTCCAGAAGCAACTAGATAAAATAACAAGTGATTGAATACTATTATGACAGAGTTCTAATTAATTGCACAATAGTATTCTAATCTAAAATAAATTAAATCGGTTTTAAGACTGTTGGTTACTTTAGTGTTGTTTTAGATTAAAAGACTCAGTGTTTTTTATGGACAGAATAGTTAACAGAATTACTATTTTTATTATGCACAGAATTTAATTCTGTTATTATGCACAGATTTCAGTGTTATATTTCAATCAGAAATAAAGCTGGAGAAGAAGAATTACGAATTGATATGTATAATAGCAGTCTATATCTTTCCAGATTTGAGTTAGAAGAATATTCTTATTACTGTTTACAGAAAACTATTAAACTGTTCTTCTTTAACTAGTTTAATATCCTAAACAGAATAAAGAAATTACTGGATTAAGAAAAACCTGTATTCAGAAGGATGAACGTATGCAGAACTGATGAAGACAGGAAGATGATCGAGACTAGTGTTGAACACTATCTCCTTAAAACCGATTCGCCCTCCACCGTTTACTTCTAGATAACAGTGGGCGTCAGTCTCTCATGATACAACAACCGGTCTGCAACAGGAAGGAAGCTGCAATCCCGTTGCTCTAGCGAATCTGATAAAGAACACTCTCTGTATGATGTAATGTAGGACGGATTTGTGAAAGAACAGTTTTTCTGGAAACAAAAACTTTTTGTCAAAAAGATGATCAAGTTTCTGTCTGCAGAAGAAGGAAGAAGAAAAGAAAAATTCTGTATAAAAAATCAAAGGCTCCTCAGCTCCTCGCGACGATGCGTACACTAAAGTGCCAAGTGCGCCACTAAAGCGCCCTAAACGCTCATTCCCATTCATTCGCACTTGCGTGCGGCGGTGCTACGCCCGTGGTGCTAAAGATTTCTCCTCTTTTACATAAGTAATGATATGGAACAAACAATATTATATAAACTCACATCCTAACAAACCTCTAGCCAATGTGGGACTATTTTTTCTTTGTTCTCTTTACTATGTACTCCTCTTTGAAACCATTTTCTATTCACCTAATTCATTTATTTTTGAATTAGTGAATTGGCTCAAAAATTCAAGTTTAAATATACATGAATTCAACATTGAATCCTCAGGCAAATTGGTTTTTCTTAGTAATTACTGTACATATGATATGTGAAATTCAATCACAGATTTAATCTGTATGTCTTTAGCTTCTAAAATATTTAAGAATCGACTTGATATTTATATATTTATGTCAGCTTATTTATCTAAATCTCCGCATTGCTATATTTTTTATAAAAAATATAAATATAATTTTCCTAAACATAGATCTTAAACAAAAGTAAATCATCTTCAAAATTTTTGAGCACATAATTTAATTTTATTTTTTTCATAAAAAAAATTTACTTCAAAAGGAGATGGTGATGAGGTCGTAGCTGGCAATGATTAGTGCCATCTAGAAACCCTAACCTGCCAAATCAAAAGGTGCACATTTATCAGATTGCCCCCTGAACAAATCATAAATTATTCACTTGACAGAACGTGTAAAATTGTGTAACTATTAGGGGCCTTAGAGCATAGCTTGCAGCGTACGCATCCGTGCTGTGGGATCAATCATAGCACTTTGTGCTCAATATCATGTCCAATTCAAACGAGGGCAGGCAAGTATGGTCACTCACCTTTTTCATCTCACCTTTTCATCTCCCTTATCTTTTTTCCTCTTCTTGCCAAATACCCTTGCATCATAGTTCACTTTCATTGACAACTGTCATAGGGAGTTTCCAAATGAGCACACCAATTTTTCTACATTGGGAGCTTCCTTCTTAGTATTTTTTTTTTTTTTCAGACTCGAAGTCAAGACAGTTGTAAAGTGGCTCACTAAGAAAAATGGTATGCTCCTTTAGAAACTCCCCTTTAATAGATATTCCTTTTTCTAAGATCTATATTTTTATTTTTATTTTTTCTAGTTAGTAATAGCTTGATTTTCTTTTGTTATTTTAATATTATGTAACCGTGAAGTTTAGTCCAGCGAATTGAACCAAATTTCAGTAAACCGAACCGAACTGATCTTAGGGTATGTCTTGATGTTGAAAGTATAGAAAGTAAGGAAGAAAAATAGAAATAGGTTTCAAAATGAAAACTTAGGAAGAACCATCTTTTAATAAAATTCTAGTGTTTGTGTAATCAATTTTAGAGGTAAAAAATAGATTATGAACTAAAAATAGCATTTTTATTATTTAAATAAAATAGTATAATAATAATATTCTATTGGTTTCATGATTAGATTTGAAAAGTAATTATGAGAGTTGAATAGAATATATTACTTTATCTTATTCCTAGAGTTTCATGAGCTCTTCTTTTAAAAAATGAGGTAAAGAGAAAAATAAAAGTAGAGTTGTCACATTTGATCCACATCATCTTATTAGTGGATATAACTTCTAATTTTCTTCTTGATTAAATAAATATATAAAATAGTGGAAGTAGGCTTATTTTCACTATTTTTATTTTATTTCCATGCAAACAAACACATCTTTAATTTCATATCGAAGTTGAATCGAGTTTCAGTTTCAGTTTTTCGAGCTTTAAACTTATAGCTGAATCGCGTTTCAGTTTTTTGAGTTTTTTGAGCTTCAATAATTAAGCATTCTTAGCCCATATACTATATAGCATACTAAGATAAATAAAAATCTAGAAATAAAGATAAATAAAAATCTAGAAATAAATATTTTTAAAAATATACTTTAATTAGTCATTAGACTAAAATTTACTATCTTAAAAACTTACAATCTCAAAAATCAAAATAAATTAAATAATAAAAAATTATATATTTTAATTTTTCAGTAGGTTTTGATTTGGACAAAAGGATACTAGAATCCAAACATAAACCTATTAAGAAAATTTCATTTTTCAAATCAAACCAAATAGAAAACCAAATTAACTTACCTGAACGGGTAGGTTCAGTTCAGTTCTTTGGTCCGATTTGGTTTTTTCGAAATTTTGCTTAGCCCTAGTTTCTCTCTGTCAATAAGAATATCTTTGGAAATTGATTCGTGTCTAATTTATTCAAGAGATTAAGTTGGTACTTTAGGAGGGTTAAGTAAGCTTGTAGGAAATAAAATTAACATTTTTCGCATATTTGCAACCCGATTGCTTTCCTCGCTACTAGGAATCTATCACAAAGAGATATATCAACTGATATGTTCATTTTATGGTTTGTAAATTTTTGAGATTTTTTTGACCAGTTCAATATCCCTTCATTATTTATGAAGTTGGTCATTTTCTCTGAAAAAAACCATAATAAGTAGCGACACTTTTATGAAACTTAATTATTTTGATTTGGAATTGTTATCTAATAAATGAACTAGCAAAAAAAAAAAAACACTTATTCCTTCCATTTGTTGTTGTGAAATTAGGGAAACATCTATTTGTTTCACAAAGAAATTTGAGACAAGAGGGCATTTGGTAAGATTGGAAGTAGTTAATATATATATATATATATATATATATATATATATATATATATATATATATATATATATATATATATATATATATATATATATATATATATATATATATATATATATATATATATATATATATATATATATATATATATATATATATATATATATATATATATATATATATATATATATATATATATATATATATATATATATATATATATATATATATGAAGAAAGGATTAGGGTTTAAAAAGAAGGATAGGGTTTTGAAGTGAGTTAGATTTTAAAATTTTGGAGTTAGGATTTTGAGAAGGGTCGGGGCGGTCGGACTGCTGTGGAAGAGGTCGATAGCAAGATCGGGCTCTTAGGATAGAGGAGGTGGTGGATCTGTCAGGCGCACATAGAGAGAGAGAAAGGAGGCCAAAAAAAATAAAAGAAATTTGAAAGTATAGTGGTTCGTACTTAGAAAAAAAAATCTTATTTTTGAACTTTAAGAAATGTGTATTTAGGATGTACTTATTTATATTGAAGTAGGAAAGGAGTACTAGTTTCACTACTTCAACTATTTGTTTGGCCATAAGAGAACTTGAAAGTTGCTTCTTATATGGTGAGATGATTCCTGTGTGACACCATACTTTCAAAAAAATTTTCCTTACATTTTGGTAAAAAAATAATTATTTATTTGAATTTCATCGTTACTATTCCAAAGTTATACTTTTATATATATATAACAAATAAAATTATATAAATATTATTTTATTTAATTAATTAAATAATACTCTCTCCACTTCATAATATATTTTCTTCTTCTAAAATAAGCAAATAAATATAAAAAGAACTATACTCTTCTACTTTCATTTTGTAAGTTACTTCTTTATTTTTCTTCACTTCCACTATTTTCACAAGTCAAATACACTCTTAAAAAGTAGGAGCACTTAGAAAATTGATGTATATATTTATGTTTTTTTCCTTTCTAAATTTTGCGTTGAATTTAGGAGTAATCTTCAAAATTCATAATTTTCTCCATCCAAATGCAAATGCAAATGCAAGTGTTGGAGGGGACAATATTATATTAATATTTCAAGCAAGTGGTCACTCTCCTATGTTTCTCCAAATGATGATAAGCAAATGCAAAGATGAATAATATAACAGTTTTTTTTTATTTTTTTATTTTAGGGGTGCAAATAAACATCATGAGTTAATTTTCTTTCCAGCATGATAATAGGAGCAAATGCAACGATCATGATAATGAAAATGAGAGAAGACACATGTGTTGCCGTTGTTGGGGACAGGCCCCAAACATTAGGTCAGCACCATGACCTCGCTGCCTCTCATGCCCTTTTCCATGCACAATGATGTCCATAATGATCGATCCCACAAAAAAATGGAGCACAAATTAAGGATGATGAGAGGACAACACACCACCTAGAAAAAGGGGCAACAATACATATATATCGCTCGTGATGGGGCCATGCTGATAACAATGATGGAGGCAATTTGTCAGAAAAATCCTATATATAAAGAATTTTATTATTTAACTCGTAGACGGTTGTAATTTATATCCAGCAAAAGTACACTTTTATAGGCAATCTTTATTTTCTTTTAGCTTCAAGAACAAGGTCATACTTAACACCATTTCAAAGTTATCCCTAGGTAAGGTTATTGTCATTTAAGTGTCACTTACATAATTTAGACGTACTATTTAGATAATAAATTTTGGAGTGTATATATCTAAATACAGGTTTGATAAATGAGGGTATGTGGCTAAAAATTGGGCACATACATTGTCATTAAATCATTAAATGATGATGAGAGAGAATAATGTTTCATACCTCCATAGGCAAATTTTTTTCTTTTTTTTTTTAGTTTTAAGGACAAGGGTATACTTAACACCATTCCCAAGTTATCCGAGCTAAGCTTACTGTTATTTAAATGTCACTTACATAATTTAGACATACTAAAAGTTTAGATAATGAATTGTGGAGTGTAAATAACTAAATACAAGTTTGATATTTGAGGGTATGTGGCTAAAAATTGGCACATACATTGTCATTAAATGATGATAATAGAGAATAAGGTTTTCATATCTCTATTGGCAATTTATTTTTTAGTTTTAAGATCAAGGGCACACTTGAACGTCATTCAAATGTTATCCCAGATAAGCTTACTGCCATTTAAGTGCCACTTACATAATTTAGACGTACTATATGTTTAGACAATAAGTTTTGGACTGTATATATCTAAATACAGGTGTGATATTTGAGCGTATGTGGCTAAAAATTGGCACACACATTGTCATTAAATGATGATGAGAAAAAAAAAAAAAGGGTTTTCATATCTCCATGGGCAAATTTTATTTATTTTTACTTTTAAAGACAAGGGCATACTTGAACACCATTCCAAGGTTATCCCCAGCTAAGGTTACTATTATTTAAGTGTCACATAATTTAGACGTACTAAATGTTTAGATAATGAGTTTTGGAGTGTATATATCTAAATACAGGTTTGATATTTGAGGGTATGTGGCTAAAAATTGGCACATACATTTTCATTAAATGATGATGAGAGAATAAGGTTTTCATATCTCCATAGGCAATTTTTATTATTTTTTTAGTTTTAAGGACAAGGGCACACTTGAACGCCATTCAAAGGTTATCCCAGTTAAGCTTATTATCATTTAAGTGTCACTTACATAATTTAGATGTACTATATATTTAGACAATGAGTTTTGGAGTGTATATATATATCTAAATACAGGTGTGATATTTGAGGGTATGTGGCTAAAACTGGTGATGTACGTTGTCATTAAATGATGATGAGAGAGAATAAGGTTTTCATATTTCCATGGGCAATTTTTTTTTTTTTAAAAGTTTTAAGGACAAGGGCATACTTGAACGCAATTCAAAAGCAATTCAAAGGTTATTCCAGTTAAAATTACTGTCATTTAAGTGTCACTTACATAATTTAAATGTAGTATAAGTTTAGACAATGAGTTTTGGAGTGTATATCTGAAGACAGCTGTGATATTTGAGGGTACATGGCTAAAAATTGTGAACGTACATTGTCATTAAATGGTGATGAGAGAGAATAACGTTTTAAGCTCCACCTTTAATAAGCACCAATGAACGATTATTATGACCCACATCCAAATATTCAAATTAGCATAGTTGGTAATTTGATTTTCAATAATGTTAATCAGAGGTTTAACTTGGCCAATTGATTAGGCTCCTAATTATTCTCAAACATAAAAGTAGAAAAATAAAAAAACAAAAGTTCAAATTGCATTACCAAACTAACAGTATTCAAATAACATAACCCAATTCAAGCCAAACAGGGGGCAACATATTCAAGAGTGTTACTGTTTTAGGGAGGGTGAGGCCTTATTGGAGTTTTTTTTTTTCTTTTTGTTTTTTTTTTGGGGTCTTTCTTATAGTTAGAGGAAAATGTATGACTGTGTTGTTTCTTTATTTTTCATGAGAAAAAATGGGCATCCATGCATGTGTAATTTGCAAGAATTTTGCTTTTGCATATTGTTAAAATACAAAAATACCATATTGAAAGTTTTCTGTGGGAAGCATGATGGATCTAGAGAACCAGTTTGATCGGAAATTTAAACCATTAGGTTAAATTTTCAATTTTGTATTTAAATATATATATATATATATATATATATATATATATATATATATATATATTTTGTCTTATTCGATGTGGGACTATACTGAGCTAATTGAGCTAATTAGAGATGGATCAGTAGGGAGAGGTAACTTAAAATGTCCGGTTAAATGCCAGACACACATGCACATACACATGCATGGCCATCACATGCATGCAGGATCATCCATTCAATCTCTCTGCATGCAGTCGTCTCTGATCATTATCAACTCAACCCATATCATATCAAATCACATCAGTATCAGTAGCTAGTACTGATTCGACCTCTGGAAACAACAACAACAACAATATTAATTGGACAGCGTGTGTGTTCATGAGCTGACACTTTGATGCTTTCAGCTGTGGAAACTGTAACCAAGAGCAACTGCTGCATCCAGCACTGAGCACTAGCCTCCTCGCCTGCTGCTGCATGCTTTTAAAGACAAAATCTTTGGTTGTGATCCTCCCCCGAACCCCTGTCTCGGTCAAACCTTAACCACAACCCTAACTCTAACCCTAGGTAGACTTCGACAAGTCATGATGGCTAAAGCTCGGCAGCAGCCAACAGTATAACGCAAATCAAATCTGTGGTGATTTGTGCTTGCTTTGCTTTGAATCCACTGTAAACTTTTCTGCCGACACGGCATTTGTTTGGCAAAATCCGAGGAATATATCCTCCTCCTTTTTGAGTTTTTCTTTAGGGTTTTTTTTTTGGTTAATTATTACTCCAAACTTTCTTGACTCGATCGATATTGTTCACAACCGGGTGGATTGTCCAAAGGAAAAAGAGAGCTTTTTGGTTTGACAAGCAGAAAGGGTTTATTATTATTTATGGTGAATTATTTAGGTGCGCAATGGAACATAATATGGTTCGCTAAAATATGGACTTGGTTCTTTGGTACTGTCGCCGTCCCCCATAATTGCCTTCTTTTTTATTATCGGTTCGTTTTGAGTTCCAGTATAACTTTTTGAATTTGAATTTAGACTGAAAGTTAACATGAGTTTCAATTCATTTCCACTATTTTTAATTATTTTTTTAAAAAAAATTATTTTAAATTATGATTTCGACCTTTTAGAATTCGCTCGTAACCTAATTTTTTGGATTTTAGTTTTGATTTGGTTTTCCATCAAATTAACACAAAATTAACGATTTTCAATGAATAAAATATTTTATTTGCACTTGATGAAAATGGTAAATAAAATTCAAAATTTATGAAATTTAATTCGAAAAAAGTTAAGGAGGTATAAGTAGTAATTATAAAAAAAAATTGAAGAAAAATTATTGGATCATTATAGTTTTGCTGCCAGCTCACATAAGTTTTCCTGAGCTGGCGGCTCACCTACAGTAATCCCTTTTGAATTTCAAAATAACTTCAACTGATCCATTATATATCATATTATAAAATCCATAAACTTTCATTTTATTACCAAAATAGTACAACTTATTTTAGTTTTCATCAATTTGAATGAAAATTTAAATTCTGATTATCAGTTTTTTTTTTTTTTTATCAAAGCAAAATTTTCTTACAATGTATATTGAAAGTCCCTTCCACTGCACCAAAACTCCGAAATTATTGTGAGTGAAATTATTTTGTATTTTAACACGCCCCCGCAGATTGAAGGTCCATTTTGGATAGAAATCTAGATTTTGGTGAGGGTTGAGGGAAATTATTAGTTGAAGGCCCATTTTAGAAAGAAATCTGGGTTTTACGCAGTGGTATAAATTTTTTTTAAAAAACCTGCAATTAAATGCGTGCCCGGTAGGAATTGAATATGGATTGCTCTGATATAATATTGAAAGTACTTTTCACTGTACCAAAACTCCGAAATTATGGTGAGTGTTAAGAAAAATTATTTTGTATTTTAACAATATATTTATACTATAAAATCGGACGAAAGAAATATATATTACCAGATATTTCGTATTTTCTGCCTCTCCTTGAAAAGAATAGTTGTGAAATTTATATAATAAGGTCCTTTATATATCTTTATGGAAACTTGGTCATCTATCAGTGGTATAACTCCATTACTGTCCCCATTTAGTCTGCTTGGTCCAATTCACACACTCTTTTGTTCCATTGTAAGGTAATATTCGTCATTGTTTTATACAACAATAAATAAGTTGATCCTTCTATTTATTTCTTGTGTGGTGGGAGAGAAGCGCAACGACTAACCAACATGTTTTTGTGGGTCCGTTGAACAACTTTTGACAAAATGTTATTGAATGATTATGCAAGTTGAATATATACCCTACCAATTTGATGGGACTCAAACTTAAAACCTCACATAAAAAGAGTCCTAAGCTTAACTACAATGGTCCGAGTGGATTTGCAATGTAAACTGCCATGCTCACACACCCTTGTAGGAATGAGAATGGATAGCTCCAAAGGCCAATCCATTGCCCACTCTATTAAAAAAAATTTGAAATCGAAAATGAAATTTTTATTTTTAATTTTTATTTTTTTAATAGGGTGAGTCAATAGCTGGTCCTTGGATTTGCCTATTTTCATCTCTACACCCTCGATTTAACTGGTTATATCAAAGCAAAATTCTTAGAACTAAATATAGTTTAAAGTTTAGGATTAGGAGTGATAATGAATCGACTACTATAAAATCTATCTTCAAATTCACTAAAGATTTATGGGATCCAAATTCCATGAAAAGTTCATGATCAAAATTAAATAATCTATGCATTTCACATTGGGTAAAATAAAAAATCGAAATTTAATTTGTCCAAAAATAATTATAAATAGTTATTTATTTATTCATAAATATTATTTTTTTTGTCTATTACTTATTTAATAACTAATTATGTTAAAGTCTAACATATATTCAAATAAATAAAGAGAGATGAAGAAAAAAGATAGTTTTATTTACATACATAAATAAATGGAAATAGGGGTTCGATGTGATAAGAATAACATGATGAGAAAATTATAATTTTTTTAAAGAATATATCTACTAATTGAAGGAAATATTTTAGATTAATCGCATGTGTTTCAATAAGAGAAGAATGAAAAAAATTTGATAGAGGCAGCGAGGAAGAGAACTCTAGATCTATGTAATAATTCTTATGGTTGTGGGGAAAAAAAAAAGAATTTTAAGAAAAATATGATTTCAAGATGATTTGATCCCTTCACCTTCCACTTATGCACCTAACTAAGTTACAAGCCCGTACCACCAGCTATGTTGATGGCCATCTAGTTATTATTTGAAGCTAATTTTGACTATTCATCTTTTTCATCTTCTAAACTCCCAACCTTTTCTCTTTCTTCATGACAATCTATATTACAAGTTACAGTCCACTTTAAACCAATTCAAAAATTGAAAATTAAATTCCTTTTATCATTTTTAATTTTTCCAATCCTTCGTTCTTTTAACTTCCAAATCCAACACAATTTAAACCCAATCTCTCTTCTCAATTCAACCACTACATACTCAAACTCTCTCAAAATTATTTCTCTTTTTTCAGTCGTGTCGATTGTCTCGCTAGAGCATCACCAACAATTATACTGTTCGTTAGAGCTATTCACCATCAACACTATCTGCCTCTTTTTCTTATTGGGCTTTATTTGAGATAGGTACCCTTTTCTCTCCTTTTTCAAAACTAGATTTCAATTTATAGGATCATAAAATTAACTCACCAACTATCCAACAACCTAATAACTTAAAAGTAACATTAAACATCTTATAAAGCTAATAAGATGGATCCGGACCCATTTATTGATTTTAGACCCACTAAAACTAATTAGCCTTATAATCAACTTTTGAGTTTTTTTTTTATAATTATTGAAAAACTTCCTAAGAATCAACTAAACTCATGCTAAAATATTTTTAACATTTATATAATAATTTTATGTGTAAATTGCTCATTGTGAATGTTAATTGATCGATAAAGCGAAATGAATTGAGTTGTGTTTTTTTTAGACTCACTAAGTAAGCTATTTTCCATGAAATTTATTTCTACATGTTATTCAATTTATAAGAAAATAATTTGTTATTTCAAACATATTTATTATTATTGATACTATTTCATTGTAATGTTAGAAATTTTACTATTTTTATTATGAATTTGTTAATAGAATGGATATTTATTACATCACATAAAATATCAAGATTTCAAGAATGATCATTTTATACAATATTTGTTTGAACTACATAAAAGTTATAATCATGGAAAGATATTATTTATAGTGTGATAGTCTTTTGAAAAGTTGTCTTATATGTTGATTATATAGTAAAACATGCATAGCATGGAAAACCTTGCATAATTTATGTACTTATTTGGTCAATTTATCTTAATGATGTCCCAATTCGTAAATCCTTGATCTAATTATACCATGATCTATTCAATAAAATATAAACCGAATGAAATTCTTTGGCTAAAACAACTACATCGTTTACTAATTAATAAAATCAACTTAAAATATTGTACTTGTTATGGACTACATACAAATTATGAGAAATTTGAACATCAAATAAACCATACTTATATAATAATGGATTGAGGGAAAAACTAAATAATAGAAGTATACTTGATTACGACTATAAATATGTTAAATTGTACAATTAAATCTTATACACATCATGAGTGCTTAATTTGTTGAATCACACCGGATTATGCCTTTTTGACAGATCTGTCTCAGTACCAAACAATCTATATTATCATTATCTGTATAGGAGAGTATCGAAATAATGTGCCAATCCTCGGCCAAATGCGGCCAGTCTGCCGTACTTTAGGCACGACATGTAATCTTGGGGTTCGCCCTAGACTGGCTTGGCAGCACAGCATGCCAGGCACAAGCACGCCGGAGAAAAATGTTTTATTTTGGTTTTTTCTAAATTTATTTCATTAATGTTATACTTAGATATTAGTTAACTAATTTCTAAAATTATGAGAAAATGGAATTTTATTTCAATCAATTTCATTAAACTTTACGAATTGGCTCCATAAATATCTTTGGATATCATACAAAATCCAAAGAGAGAGGAGAAGACCCTGACATTCTTTCTTGACTTATTCTTTTATTATTTCATAGAGAATTATGAGTTATAATAAATTACAAGTAAAAAAATGCAAGCATAAGGAGAAAATATACATGAATACTAAAAATATGGAACTCTTCAATTTTCAATCGTCTTATGGTGAATTTTCTTAGTCCAGATAGTTTGCAAGCCCTCAGTTCCTCTCTTCTGTGTCAAACCAATCTTTTAGGCGTACACATATATCTAATATGTTTGCTACTATCAAGCTCTTCCACTCCATTAGCACTCTTCCACATGCATTAAAAATAAACTCTGATCCTACTTTGGACATTGTAGGGGGTAGTATATCACAGTCATGTTGGAAAGAACATGATATTATTTTCTATGAATTCTGATTATCTTTTCATTGTCATTGAAATAAATTACAATGAATTGATCGATTACAATAAAAAGAGAAAACAAGAAAACAATATAAGAGGACTTATATAACGTCTCTCTCTTTTACAAAATATGATGGGATCTTTTGGTAGCTATGAAGTTACTTCGACCTTTGTTGATGATATGATATCAAGAAGATACCAAAGATGGGGACTTGATGAAGATTATGGCCAACCCTCTCCTCTTTTGTTGCTGGTCAGAAGAGTGCAATAAGCCCTTGTGCGAGATTTCTAATTGTTAAAGGTCCTTTTTTAGTTCTCTTATTGGGCTATTTATAGGACTACTATTATACCAGCTTTATTATATGTCACGGAATATTGCGCTACAAAGAAACGTTATTCACAGAAGATAAGTGTAACAGAGATGCGTATACTTCGCTGGATATGCGGCAACACTAGCAGAGATAAAGTGAGAAATGGAAATATTTTTGATAAGATAGGTATAGCTCCCATCGATGAAAAAATGTGAGAAAATCTCTTACGATGGTTTGGTCATGTGCAGCGTAGACCTACAAATGTATCATTTCGACGAGGGGAGGTTATTAATATAGGACAGTTTAAAAAAACGAAGGAAAAATCGAAGAAAATATGGATGGAGGTGATACGAAAAGATATGGATTCTAGAGGTTTAAATGAGGAGATGTTACTTGATAGGAATGAATGGAGAAGGATTATCAACGTGACCGATCCGGCGTGATTCTTTCTCGGTTCATGTAGCCTACCCCAAGTACTTGGGATAAAATGCTTAGTTGTTGTTGGGCTATTTATAGACCTCAAGTAGTTATGGTTATTTCCTTATAAATAAAGATGAAGTCTTATTAAATTTTTAATTTTCTGTTTAATTGGGTTTGGTTATAAGATGTGTTGTATCTGGTCTTGATTTTGTACCCAAATTAAACATAGGATCAATGCAAATCTCAACTAGAATGTCTTCGTTTAGTATGACACCCGTGAAGTAGTTCTCTACCCCTTTAAAACATTGTTTGTCTACATCTATCGTTTGAACTTCTACTTACTCGTCGCAATACTTCATGCACTGCTGGAGAGTTGAGTGCACCTCCATGTTGGCGTGGATCTAGGGGCATCCCAAGAGGATGTTGTTAGCAAAATTTTTGTGAAAAGAAAAGAAAACGAGGGATTCATAATTTAAGCCAAAACAGCTAATACGCAGATTATCTATGTACGCCCGAAAATTGAATTTTTGATTCCATTGCAAAAATTATTTGATTACAACGAAAATTTGAGATTACAAAAATTCCGAGGAATTACAAGAACGGGAATATTAATTTATTCCCTTTTTTTCGTGGGTTCGGGTGTCGGTGGAGTCTTGCTGCTGCCTCCGTTGACCGTCCGACCAGGAGAAGATGGCTCTGCTCTGCTTTTGATCTCACGAGCTCGCCCGAAATCTTCCCAAAGTCCAAGAATCCAAAAGTCCAAAAGTCCCCTCTCCCGTTAAATTCCTGTATTTTATAGACCGAAGAAACTCAAAATCCGGCTCAATTCTCTCATGAAAAATCGGATCACGGATTATCAGTTCAAAAATAGGAAACAAATAATCGGGAAAGAACGGAAAACAACCCGCGGGTGGCAACCCGTGGGATCGCCCTCGCGGGAATTCTCCCGCGGGTTGCTTCCCGCGGGGGTTCCCGCGGGTTGCCCGCGGGTTGCTTCCCGCGGGGGGTGCAACCCGCGGGTGTGCCCACTTAGCAAATTTAGGTTTTTTTTTTTTTTGGTATCTACATAACCCCCTCCAAAGTTTTTGAAGTTCTGTATTGAACCGTACTGAATTTTGAAATACTTTAGATTTTTTAATTTTGGTTATAGACCTTTTAAAAGATTTGGTCGATAGGGATAACTGTTAATATATTTATTTATTCCATAACAAGCAGAGGTATGATTTTAACGTACTCATTAGAGGACAAGCAGAGGTATAATGTTAACGTGCTTATTTTAGGTCAAGCAGAGGTATAATATTAACGTGCTTATTTTAATCATAACCGTTCAGTGACATCTAGTATGACGAATCAGGAAAAGACAGAGGTGACATTAAACGTGTCTTGGAGCTTAACCTATTCAGAGGATCTGGTCATGATAGGGACAAGCTGACTAAACAGAGGTGATGGTTAATGTGTTTAGTTTTGGAATCGGACTATCAGAGGTAACTGTTAACTTGATAGGGAGATGATTTTCGTCAGAGGTGATTTTCAACTTAACAATATCAAAAGCACGTTCATCAGAGGTTGTAATGTTGGACTTGATGAAGTGTGAATTTTCTTTTCTGTCAGAGGTGAAATCTTAACGTGACAGGGGATCGATTTAATTAGGATTTTATCTCTTTTGATTTTGAATTATGATGTCAGAGGTATGATTTTAACTTGATAAATATTTTGGAGTGTCGCTTGCTCTGTTAGAGCAAAATGACAAGAAAAGTTTTGCTGTCAGAGGTGAAATCTTAACGTGACAGGAGATTTATCTGATTAGGATTTTTAGCAAACCCCCAGTTATCAACGGATTTGATTAGCCTTTACCAACTACCGTTTGAGTTGGCTTAGCCATGCTATTCCCCTCAGCATGGTGAGTTGTCAAGAATTTCGTTTGGACTTAAATGCCAAACTTTTCCTCTTCCCTTTGCCTTAGCAGCTTAGGGCAGTGATGTATTCTTATATTCGGATAAGAACTGTTCTGACAGATTTGTCGTGGGATTTTTAGCAAACCCCCAGCTATCAACGGGTTTGATTTGCCTTTACCAACTACCGTTTGAGTTGGGCTAGCCATGCTATTATCCTCAGTATAGTGAGTTTTCGAGGATTTCATTTAGGCTTAAATGCCAAACTTTTCCTCTTCCCTTTGCCTTAGCAGCTTAGGGTGATTCATGCCTTTTACCCCCAGCATGGTGGGGTTGGCGAGAATTTTATTATCTTCCTGTAGCCTTGTCGGCGTTGGGTAATTCATACTTATTACCCCCAGTATGGTGGGGTTGGCGAGAAATTTATTCTCTCCCCGTAGCCTTGTCGGCGTTGGGTGGTTCATACTTCTTACCCCCAGTATGGTGGGGTTGACGAGAAATTTATTCTCTCCCCGTAGCCTTGTCGGCGTTGGGTAATTCATACTTTTTACCCCCAGTATGCTGGGGTTGACGAGAAATTTATTCTCTTCCCGTAGCCTTGTCGGCGTTGGGTAATTCATACTTTTACCCCCAGTATGGTGGGGTTGACGAGAAATTTATTCTCTCCCCGTAGCCTTGTCGGCGTTGGGTAATTCATACTTTTTACCCCCAGTATGGTGGGGTTGACGAGAAATTTATTCTCTCCCCGTAGCCTTGTCGGCATTGGGTAATTCATACTTCTTACCCCCAGTATGGTGGGGTTGGCGAGAAATTTATTCTCTTCCCGTAGCTTTAGCGGCGTTGGGCAATTCATACTTTTTACCCCCAGTATGGTGGAGTTGGCGAGAAATCTATTCTCTTCCCGTAGTTTTAGCGGCGTTGGGCAAATTTTTTTTTTTTTTTTTTATGGGGGTTTAAATTAACCGCCCTGAGCTCGTCTTGGAAATTGTTGTGAGCCCAAGTAGTACCTTTAGACCACGCACATTAAATGTGTCGGAGTTAGCTCTAACTCCTTTTTTGTTCAGCTTTGAGCTGAACTGCTCCAGCGTCAATCAACGCTTGAATTTTATCTTTTAAGATAAAACAATTTTTTGTGGGGTGACCTACAATCCGATGATACAGGCAGTAGTTCAGATCGTTAGTTTTCCCTACTTCTTCAGGTCTCTTGCTCTCCGGCAATTTAAGCATCTTGCGTTTGGTGAGCAGATTGAACATAGTAGCAGTATGTTTATCCTTGAACGAATACTGCTTTTGAAGTATGGGTGACTTTGCTGTGTTGCTTGTAGTTGGCCATGGTTTCTACTTCAGTGTACTTTCTACCGCCATTGCCGTTATGTCTTTCCCTTTTGAACGGGAAAAATGGAATGGAGATTCGTTTGCACCATCTCCGGTTGCAGACTGTTGCATTTCGAGACGTCGAAGTATTTCTTCGGCCTGTTCGCCCTGCTTAAGCAGATCCTTCCATGACTTGGATTCGACCGAACCCATCTTGTCTAAAATATCGGTCAACAAGTTATGTCTGCAGGTTTCCACAAGCGTATCCTGCGTCATGCCATGTGGGCATCGAACGAAAAGTTCTCGGAACTGCTCGACATAAGTTTTGACCGTTTCGCCTTCTTCTTGCTTCGCTGCTAGCAAAGATAATATGGAGACTTCTGTATCATCTTCAAAGAATCGGGCTAAGAACTCACGTTCTACATCAGCCCAAGATTTAATTGTTCCCTGGGGAAGTTGTATAAACCAGGTAAATGCGGGCCCCCGTAAAGTGCTCGCAAATATCCTAGTCATAGTTGGATCATTCCCCATGAGATGTCCTGTCTGTGAGAGGAAATAGAAGATGTGTTGCTGCGGCGAACCTTTACCGTCGAATGATTGAAGATTCAACGGTTTATATTTTACAGGATAGGGTACGGTCTCCCATTCTACGGGATATGGACGGACTACCCCCACCTCTTGTAGCTTTTTGCGATGAAGAAGAGCTTGTAATTGGTTCTCCATCTTCTCTATTTTCTCTGCGTGAGGATTGATGATAACTTTCACTTCCTCTTCCTCTCTTGAATGAGGAGGCACTTCTTCATCTTCGTCTTCGCTGTCTTCATTTATTTGGACAGGCCGTTTTCCTTTCTGCCGACTAGAAATGGACGACGATGATTGGTTCTTTCTAGTTTGAGCCAGCAACTCAATCAAAAGTTGTTTCATTTCTTCTATGGTCTCCTCGTGCTGTTCGAGACGTTTTTCTTGTCTCTCAAGCCTTTCAGAGACTTCTTCTAGAAGCGCGCCCTCTGGTTCGATAGAAACTCCTTTTGATCCTGGAGTGATTTCCTTATCCGAAGGGTTGTTTCCGACCACCTTTTTACCTTTATTAACCATATTTGATGAGGCAGCAGGTAGATCGGTCCCAGAGTATGCCTTTTTCACCGTCCGTATTCTTTTAGGTTCGGTGATCCGCTCAAAAACGGACCGTCTCGGATGGCACTCGCAGTTTGATAGAACAGTTGAGATTAACTGTTCGCATTGGCATTGAGGAGTATTCTGTGCAGAGTTCTTCTTCCAATTGAGGTATTCTCTCAAGTCTTGAGATATCTTTTCCTCTCTATTTGCATCTTGACGTATTTTGCGTCTCAAATTTGGTTCATAATACTGGAGAGTTTGTAATATTTCAGGGCTGAGCTCTTTTCCAGCATTAGATTGTTCTCCAACCCTTCTGCGGATTCTTCTGGAGTGTGTGCTGGCCTGCGCAGTTGTGCGGGCCTCTCACGCATCTGACTTGTTCTTCGGGATCTGGAGGATTCTATCATGAATATGTTCATCCGAAGAGAAATTTGAAGATCTATCCTCAGGTGAGTTCATGAACACATCCTTATATTTATTTGTAGAGGAACGGGATGGTACACCTGAGAGAGTAATCAAAAAGTTAGATGTGAGCTGTGTGCTCACTGCGCGTGTGCCCGAATAGACACCAGAACCAACCTTTGATTTTTCCTGCGGAGTGCAACCCACGGGTTGCAACTTGCGGTGTGCAACCCGCGGTTGGAACCGCGGGTTTGCACCCGCGGTTGCAACCGCGGGGTTGCACCCGTGGGGTGCAACCCGCGGTTGGAACCGCGGGTTTCCACTCGCGGTTGCAACCGCGGGGTTGCACCCGCGGGGTTGCCCCCGCGGGGTGCAACCCGCGGTTGGAACCGCGGGTTTCCACCCGCGGTTGCAACCTCGGGGTTGCCCCCGTGCGGTGCAACCCACACTTCTGCCTGCGGATTTTCATTTTTGGAATTTTTTCTTCCCGATGTTTCATGATCTGGATTTTCTGACCGCAATTTTCCAGAGGCACTGTTGAGGCGGGCCCGCTGTGCCTTACGCCTCAGGTTTCTCTTCTGAGAGCGGGTCAGGGACTGGTTTGACTTTGGAACAGGCGATAACGCCTCGTAAATTTCAACGGGCGATGACGCCTCGTAAATTTTCATAGGCGATGACGCCTTTTGATTTCCGGTGGGCGATGACGCCTCACCTTTTTTCATCGTCACCCGGCAATGACGCCTAGGCTCCGAATCAGAGGAGGAAAGAAACTCCTCATATTTTTGCTGGTCAACTTCTATGACCAGCGTCTCAACCATTGAGCCAATCGGCACCCGGTCGGACTGCGCCACCAGATTCTCTGTTGTAAACAGAGGGGCTCTCACTGTGGTCGCCAGTCTTGTACGCCCGAAAATTGAATCTTTGATTCCATTGTAAAAATTATTTGATTACAACGAAAATTTGAGATTACAAAAATTCCGAGGAATTACAAGAACGGGAATATTAATTTATTCCCTTTTTTTCGTGGGTTCGGGTGGCGGTGGAGTCTTGCTGCTGCCTCCGTTGACCGTCCGACCAGGAGAAGATGGCTCTGCTCTGCTTTTGATCTCACGAGCTCGCCCGAAATCTTCCCAAAGTCCAAGAATCCAAAAGTCCAAAAGTCCCCTCTCCCGTTAAATTCCTGTATTTTATAGACCGAAGAAGCTCCAAATCCGGCTCAATTCTCTCATGAAAAATCGGATCACGGATTATCAGTCCAAAAATAGGAAACAAATAATCAGGAAAGAACGGAAAACAACCCGCGGGTGGCAACCCGCGGGGGCTCCCGCGGGAATTCTCCCGCGGGTTGCTTCCCGCGGGGGTTCCCGCGGGTTGCAACCCGCGGGGGGTGCAACCCGCGGGTGTGCCCACTTAGCAAATTTAGGTTTTTTTTTTGGTATCTACAATCTACTATAGAGAAATTCACATTTTAGAGCCAAGAAAGGCTAAAACGTGATCCTTACAGAGACGCATTTTGTCTCTAAAATATCAAAAGAGTTAAGAAACACAAACCAGCAAAAATGCGGATCCCATCCAGAGAGACCCGCGTATTGGGCTAAGTAAAGGCTGACGAATATGGGCCCTTTAGAGATGCATTCTCTCCTTAAAACCTAAAAAATATATAAATTTATTCATGTGGACTCTGAGTTGTATTTCAACTAAAACGTGGATCTAATCCGAGACTTAAATGCAAGATTATATTGTGGCCCATAAAGTCTTATAAAAACTAAAGATACATTTCAGTACAAACGCAGATCCAGCTGAGAAACTAACATGTGGATCATCAATTAAAATGAGATCCACATTTTAAGATATCTTTTAGAGCTAAATATAATTAAAATGCGAACCTCAGAGATTGCTTTTACATTACAAAGTCTCGAAAGATAAAACCTATCCTCATTTGTACTAAAATACGGATATAATCGAGCAAGACATGTTACTGGAAGCTAAAATGTGGATTATCAATTATAGAGAGATCCGCGTTTGACCTTTCTTATAAGCTCATATTTGGAGTTACGTACAGCCAATATGCGGGCCCCAGAGGTTCATGTTTTCATTCCAAAGTCTCGAGAAGCGAAAATCATCTTCATTTACTCTCAAACGCGGGTCTGAGTATGCGACGCGAGCTATCAGGAGCTAAAACGCGGATCTAAAGGATGAGATATGTGTTTCAGTTATAAATCCAGATAATTAAAAATATTAGTTACAAATTCTGAGGATTTAACACAAATCCAACAGATTAAAAAATAAATAATTAATTCTCAAATCAAGAAGACCATTAATTAGATGGTTATATCAATTCAAAGGACTCCAGACCTCTATAAATAGTCAAAAATTGGGCTAGAGAAGGGGTTACACAGTTACTCAGTGATTCATTTTTATTTGAGCACTTGTGCTAAAATTAGAGCCTTGCATCCAAGAGCTTTACGAGAGCTGCAAACTAAAGAACTTGTTCAGAGCGTCAATAAAGAGTCGGATCATTCTCTATGGTTACAACAGAACCCTAGCATAAATAAAGAGGAAATTAGATATTTCTCATCTTTTGTAAATCAGCAACCATTCTAATTGTAATCTTTTATTGAGAAGTTTCAATAAAAATTCAATTTTATGGTGAACAGAAGATTGACGACTTCACTGGGGAGGCCTATCATCTCTGATGATGTGGCTGTAGCCCAATCTGGCAAAGTTTCAGTTAGCACCATGGTCGAGTCACTCGTCATTGAGTTCATCTAGAAAAAGTATGAATAATTCATCTCTTCTGGCTCCATAAGCCAAGATCCTTGCAGAAATGCCACAAGGTCTCAACCAATTTAGTCTCTAATGAGTCTCTAAAAATTACAGTCCTGTCAAAGGACTCTCTAAACTAGTCTGGTCTCAAAGGGGAGATTTAGCCTCTCTTAGCACAAGGCTCTGGGTCTATCCCATTCAAGACCCGCATTGATCCAAAGAGGATGAGTCAGGATCCCTGCAATAACAAAGGGAAACGACCATTTCCTAATTTCCAAGGAGATGATACTGAAGACAAGATTCTTCTCACCTGTATCATGAGCAGGGATCTAAGAAGAAGTAAGGCTCGCGCCTTCCACAGAGCCATGCCAGAAAAACAAACTATTATCGAACAACCATGAGAAACTCCAATTAACGTATGGAGACCCAAACGTGGGTCTCAGACTCACATTTTTGAAGCAAATGTGGACCTCAGGGTCGCATTTTAAAAGCTAAACGCGAGCAACAAACCGACATTCTTGAAACTAAATGCGGATCTCAAATCTGTGTCTTAACAAAAGCCAAACGTGACCCTCAAGATCGTGTTCCTGAAGAAAACTTAGCCTCTAAGGTTCATTGACTGTCAATCCTAGTCATACCAGTTTCATCCGAAGCTCAATCTCTAGTCGAAATTGTTATAGTTAAATTTGTTCCAAGTATTTTTATGGGGATAGATTCTACTATCCCGAAATACTATTTGGAGGGAATACTGCCTCTGCCTATAGTCGCACGAGTTCTAATATAGAGGACCATATGGAATTTTTCAAAAAGAAAAGAGAAAAATTCCAAATATCTCATTGTTATTGCGAACAGTTAATCAATGCAGTTTTATCTCACTGCCGTTGCATTGCAACTTCTACAAGGCCATCTATCTTCAACAGACTTACATCGTCTCCAGTCCAACCTTCAAAGAGAAGATGATGCACCATTAAATAAGAATTTTCTGAACCAGAGTATTCTGAAGTATCATCCAATGTGATATCTTTGAGATGAAAGAAGAAAAATAAGACGAGGAGCGTTCCTTGATCAGACATATCAGACACTGAGCATTCTTCTAGTCTGAAGAGTGTATTCAGTGATATTCAGAGTGTCTTTCGAAACACTTGACTTCAGAAGGGAATAACAGTACCTTTGGATTATCGAAAGATGGTCAGAATCTCCTCCTATAAAGAAAAAATAAAAAACTCTGCTATTGCAGAATCTCAGATTTCGGACTCATTCCTTGAAAATTCTGCCTCTGTGCATATAATGCAGCGAAACCCTAAAGAATTCATGAAAAGAATGGATGAGTAAGAAAAGATTATTTAGAAACAGCAAGAGACCATAAGTGAGATTAGAGGAATGTTCCAATTCCTGATCAGTGAACAAACAAAGAATAAGGGAGAATTTTCTTTCAAAAGTTCCCGCATTCCAAAAAGGATAAAGGGAAAGAAAAGAAAATGAACCTCATAGTTCTCTTGGAAACACTAGTGGTGAGGAACAAAATGAAGAAGAAGATAACTGATCTGAACACTCGCGCCATCAATCCAAGAACTCGGAACATAAAGGCAACCTACATGCTGCCTTGATGGAAAGCTTCCAGAATCAGCTCAACACACTGGTTCATAAGAGTAATTTGCAAGAGCGGGGAGCCAAAAGACCGTATCCGGTGGAGTGGAAAAATATACCATTCCTAGAAAATTATAAGTCTTTGAAGATCAAGTTATTTGATGGTAAAGGATTGCCAAATTAACACCTTCGTTATTTCTGTTTGCTCAAAAATTGGGTTTCTCCTTCCATTGCAAAAATTATTTGATTACAATGAAAATATTGAGATTTACAACTGAGAAATTACAAGAACGGAAATATTAATTTATTCCCTTTTTTGTGTGGGTTCGGGTGGCGATGGAGCCTCGTTAATGCCTCCGTTGACCGTCCGACTGGAAGAAGATGGCTCTGCTCTGCTTCTCAATTTTCCGAGCTCGCCCGAAATCTTCCCAAAATCCCAGAATCCAAAAGTCCTTTCTCCGGTTAAATTTCTGTGTTTTATATACCGAAAAATCTCGAAATCCGGCTCCAATTCTGAAAAATTGGATCATGAGATATCAGCGAAATAAACAGAAAACAAATAAACGGAAAACAACGGAAACAAACCGCGGGTTGGCACCTGCGGGAGCGCTCCCGCGGGTGCCGACCCGCGGGATCGCTCCCGCGGGTGCCCACCCGCGGGACGCTCCCACGGCTGGGCACCCGCGGGACTTCTCCCGCAGGTGGGCACCCACGGGACTTCTCCCGCGGGTGGGCACTCGCGAGAGAGAATCCCGCAGATGCTGGGCACCCGCCTAAATTTTTTTTTAAAATTATTTATTATTATTATTATTATTATTATTATTATATATATATTTTTAGTATTATTTTTTTTAGTATCTACATAACCCCCTCCAAAGTTTTCGAAGTTCTGTATTGAGCCGTACAGAATTTCGAAATACTTTGGATTATTTATTTATTTATTTATTTTTATTTTATTTTATTTTATTATTTATTTATTTTTTTTTGCTATGAGGCGTGTCAAGAATTGGGTAGATAGAGATAATTGTTAACATATCTCATAAAATATGAGCAGGGTATGATTCTACTGTGCTCATTGGAGAACAAGTAAAAGTATGATTTTAATGTACTCGTTGGGTAACAAGCAGAGGTGTGGTGTTAACATACTTGTTAGGTGATAAGTAGAGGTATGATATTAACTTACTTATTTGAAGGCAAGCAGAGGTATCATGTTAACGTGCTCATTAGAATCCTAACTGTTCAGTGACATCTAGTATGACGGATCAGGGAAAAGACAGAGGTGACATTAAACGTGTCTTGGAGCTTAACCTATTCAGAGGATATGGTCGTGATAGGGACAAGCTGATTAAACAGAGGTGACGGTTAACGTATTTAGTTTTGGAATCGGACTATCAGAGGTAACTGTTAACTTGATAGGGAGATAATTTTCGTCAGAGGTAATTTTTAACTTAACGATATCAAAAACAAATTTATCAGAAGCCGTAATATTGGATTTGATGAAGTGTGAATTTTCTTTTCTGTCAAAGGTGAAATCTTAACATGACAGGAGATTTAATCGGATTTTATTTCATTTGATTTCGAGTTATGATGTCAGAGATATGATTTTAACTTGACAAATATTTTGGAGTGTCACTTGCTCTGCTGGAGAAAAATGACGAGAAAAGTTTCGTTGTCAAAGGTGAAATCTTAACGTGACAAGAGATTTATTTGATTAGGATTTTTAGCAAACCCCCAGCTATTAACGGATTTGATTTGCCTTTACCAACTACCGTTTGAGTCGGGCTAGCCATGCTATTCCCTTCAGCATGGTGAGTTGTCGAGAATTTCATTTGGGCTTAAATGCCAAACTTTTCCTCTTCCCTTTGCCTTAGCAGCGTAGGGCAGCGATGTATCCTTATATTCGAATAAGGATACTGTTGTGACAGATTTGTCGTGGGATTTTTAGCAAACCCCCAGCTATCAAAGGGTTTGATTTGCCTTTACCAACTACCGTTTGAGTTGGGCTAGCCATGCTATTATCTTCAGCATGGTGAGTTGTCGAGGGTTTCGTTTGGGTTTAAATACCAAATTTTTCCTCTTCCCTTTGCCTTAGCGGCGTTGGGCAATTCATACTTTTACCCCCAGTATGATGGGGTTGGCGAGAAATTTATTCTCTTCCCGTAACCTTATCGGCGTTGGGTAATTCATATTTTTCACCCCCAGCATAATGGGGTTGGCGAGCAATTTATTCTTTCCCCGTAGTCTTGTCGGCGTTGGATACTTCATACTTTTTACCCCCAGCATGGTGGGGTTGGCGAGAAATTTATTCTCTTCTCGTTGCCTTGATGGCGTTGAGTAATTCATGCTTTTTACCCCCAGTATGGTGGGGTTGGCGAGAAATTTATTCTCTTCCCGTAGATTTGTTGGCGTTGGGCAGTTCATGCTTTTTACCCCCAGCATGGTGGGGTTGGCGAGAAATTTATTCTCTTCCCGTTGCCTTGAGGCGTTGGGTAGTTCATTTTTTTTAATTTTTTGATATATATATATTTTTTTGTTTGTTTTTTTTTTTGATTTTTTTTTTTTGCAGGTTATGAGGTTTAAATTAACCGTCCTGAGCTCGTCTTTGGAATTGTTGTGAGCCCAAGTGGTACGTTTAGACCACCTACCTTAAATATATCCGAGTTAGCTCTAACTCTTTTTTTGTTCAGCTTTGAGCTGAACTGCTCCAGCGTCAATCAACGCTTGAATTTTATCTTTTAAGATAAAACAATTTTTTATAGGGTGACCTACAATCCGATGGTACAGGCAGTAATTCGAATCGTTTGTCTTCCCAACCTCTTCAGGTCTCTTGCTCTCCGGTAATTTAAGCATTTTGCATTTGCTGAGCAGGTTCAATATAGTAGCAGTATGTTCATCCTTGAACGAATACTGCTTTTGAAGCCTGAGCGACTTTGCTGTGTTGCTTGGCCATGCTTTCTGCTTCAGTGTACTTTCTACCGCCATTGCCATTATGTCTTTCCCTTTGGAACGGGAAAAATGGAATGGAGATTCATTTGTACTGCCTCCGGTTGCAGACTGCTGCATTTCGAGGCGTCGAAGTATTTCTTCGGCCTGTTCACCCTGCTTAAGCAGATCCTTCCATGATTTGGATTCGACCGAGCCCATCTTGTCTAGGATATCGGTCAACAAGTTGTGTCTGCAGGTTTCCATAAGCGTGTCCTGCGTCATACCATGTGGGCATCGAACAGAAAGCTCTCAGAACCGCTCGACATAAGTTTTGACTGTTTCACCTTCTTCTTACTTCGCTGCTAGTAAAGATAGTATAGAGATTTCTGTATCATCTTCAAAGAATCAGGTTATGAACTCACGTTCTACATCAGCCCATGATTTAATTGTTCTCTGGGGTAGCTGCATGAATCAGGTAAATGCGGGCTCCTGTAAAGTGCTCGCAAATATCTTAGTCATAGTCGGATCATTCCCCATGAGATGTCCTGTCTGCGACAGGAAGTAGAAGATGTGCTGTTGCGGCGAACCTTTACCGTCGAATGACTGAAGATTCAAAGGTTTATATTTTGCAGGGTAAGATACGGTCTCCCATTCTATATGATAGGGACGGACTACCCCCACCTCTTGCAATTTCTTTCGATGAAGAAGAGCTTGTAGTTGATTTTCAATCTTCTCTATTTTCTCAGCGTGAGGGTTGATGATAACCTTCACTTTCTCTTCCTCTCTTGAATGAGGAGGAATTTCTTCATTCTCGTCCTCGCTGTCCTCATTTATTTGGACAGGCCGTTTTCTTGCTTGTCGACCAGAAATGGACGACGATGATTGGTTCTTTCTAGTTTGAGCCAACAACTCAATTAAAAGTTGTTTCATTTATTCTATTGTCTTCTCTTACTGTTCGAGACGTTTTTCTTGTCTCTCAAGCCTTTCAGAGACTTCTTCTAGAAGTGCGCCCTTTGATTCAATAGAAACTGTTTTTGACCCTGGAGTGATTTCCTTATCCGAAGGGTTGTTTCCGACCACTTTTTTGCCTTTATTAACCATATGTGATGAGGCAGCCGGTAGATCGGTTCCAGAGTACACCTTTTTCACCGTCCGTATTCTTTTGGGCTCGGTGATCCGCTAAAAAACGGACCTTTTTGAGTTGCATTTGCAGCTTGATAGAACAGTTGAGATCAGCTGTTCGCATTGGCAGTGAGGAATATTTTGTGAGGAATTCTTCTTCCAATTGAGATACTCTCTCAAATCTTGAGGTATCTTCTCCTCTCTATTTGCATGTTCACGCCTCTTGCGTTCCAAATTTGGTTCATAATACTGGAGAGTCTGCAATATCTCTGGGCTGAGCTCTTTTCCAGCATTAGATTGTTCCCTAACCCTCCTGCGGATTGTTCTGGAGTACACGCTGGCCTGAGTAGTTATGTGGGCCCCAGATGCCTCTGATAGAGGGATTAAAATTCTTGGTGTATGTAGTGTGCTCACCATAGGCGTGCTCGAAGAGACATGAGGATTGTGTCCATTGAACGTAACCCGTCGGTGGCATCTGCGGGATGCAACCCGCGCTTGCAACTGTGGGTTTGTATCCGTGGGTTCGCTCCTGCGGAGTGCAACCCGCGGGTTGGCACTCGCGGTTGCAACCCGCGGGTTGGCAACCGCGGGTTGCCTCCGGTGGTTGCAAGCCTCGGGTTTGCACCCGTGGGGTTGCTTTTGTGGGATTCAACCCGTTGCGTCTGTGGGTTTGCTCCGAAATTTTTCACTGTCCCGGAATTTTCTACAAATTTTCCTGTATGATTGAGACGTGTTCGTTGAGTTTTACGCCTCAAATTTCTCTTTTGGGAGCGGGTCAGGGACTGGTTTGACTTTTGCCTTGACTTTGGAACGGGCGATAACGCCGTGTTCTTGACAGACATGACGTCTTGTCAGTTTCAACGGGCGATGACGCCTCGTAAGTTTTCATAGGCGATAATGCCTTTTGATTTCCGGTGGGCGATGACGCCTCACCTTTTTTCATTGTCACCCGGTGATGACGCCTAGGCTCCGAATCAGAGGATGAAAGAAATTCCTCATATTTTTGCTGGTCAACTTCTATGATCAGCGTCTCAACCATTGAGCCAATCGGCACCCGGTCGGACTGCGCCACCAGATTCTCTGTGGTAAACAGAGGAGCTCCCATTGTGGTCGCCAGTTCTTCTTTGCTCAAAAATTGGGTTTCTCCTTCCATTGCAAAAATTATTTGATTACAATGAAAATATTGAGATTTACAACTGAGAAATTACAAGAACAGGAATATTAATTTATTCCCTTTTTTTGTGTGGGTTCGGGTGGCGATGGAGCCTCGTTAATGCCTCCGTTGACCGTCCGGCTGGAAGAAGATGGCTCTGCTCCGCTTCTCAATTTTCCGAGCTCGCCCGAAATCTTCCCAAAGTCCCAGAATCCAAAAGTCCTTTCTCCGGTTAAATTTCTCTGTTTTATAGACCGAAGAACCTCGAAACCGGCTCCAATTATCCTTGAAAAATCGGATCACGAGATATCAGCAAAATAAATAGGAAACAAATAAACGGAAAACAATGGAAACAAACCGTGGGTTGGCACCTGCGGGAGCGCTCCCGCGGGTGGGCACCCGCCTAATTTTTTTTTTAATTATTATTATTTATTATTATTATTATTATTATTATATATATTTTTAGTATTATTTTTTTTTAGTATCTACAATTTCAAATCACTAACATGGCATTTGACTGGAAATGACCTGATTATCACGCGAGTCTTTGTTTGTACCCTCACGGATCTAGCATTTGAATGGTTTCGAAGATTGGAGCTGGCAACCATTAACTCGTGGAGCGACATGGAAAAAGCCTTCTTGATCAAGTTCTATGAGGATGACATGTAGATCTCAATACCAACACTCCTTGCTACCAAGAAAAAGAAGGGGGAGTCAGCCCGAGACTTCATTAAAAGATTTCGAAATGATTCTTTGAGATGTCCATACGGGATGCTAGAAATAACTTTAGTGAAAACCTGCAGATATAATCTCTCTATCAAAGTTATCGCCAGAATAGGGACTGTGAAGTCTTCTACTTGGAAATAACTATCAACATAAGCCGAAGAAACTGAAGAAATTACAGACCAAGAAAAAATAACTCACCTCAATCGTCTCGACCTAAAGGGAAAGAGACGATAGCAATAGCTGTCCTAGGACCAGCTAAACCACCTCCTACAAGGACCACCTCCTACAAGGACCCCTCCTCCATCGAGGGTTTCTCCAAAACCATATTTCTTCAAAAACAAGTATACTATTACTGTCTTCAATATGCTCATGAAGAGGAATATGTTGAAGTTGTCAGAGACGAAGCGCTCTGAAGTAGGAAATATTGGTGATTCCAATTACTGTGTGTATTATAGGATTATTAATCATCCTACTAAGAACTGTTATGTCTTAAAAGACAAAAGGCAAGTCTTGGTGGATGCCAATATTATTAAGTTGCAACTAGAGCAGAAGAAAGTGACAGTAAATATGGTGTCCTTCAAATTTGGAAAAGCTCCAAATTGGATAGAATCAACCATTCAAGACGGAGTTCAACTAATTCATAAAGGTACAATGAGGGTTGTAAATTACGATCTTCATCATTAACAAAAGTAAGGATTATCTCCCTTTGAAATGTTCAAAGGGGAGATGATATTGGTATATCCAGATATTCTCAAAGATGAACAATGGACTTCAAGTTTATCCAAAAAGAAGTCTAAGGGAAAGGCATGCACCACCAATGTTGTCACTACAATCCCTAAAAATGACACAACAGTTTATCCTCTTTCAGATTCAGAAAAGAAACTCAAAGAATCATTGGCGGTCAATGAAGACCAACATCAACCTTCTGGAACGCGTTCAGAAAGAGACTACATGAAAAATTACAATCAGGTGATTGAACCTCAACTTCTAGAGAAGGGCAAGCAGAAAGAGTTTAAATTCGATAAAGCTCTTAAAAGTAATGAACCGACTGAATGCTCCAAAAAGTCTTTCCGGTTTGACGTGTTGGTGCAATTGGCCAACATTCTTGGCAAAATTACTTTGTTTGAGCTCTTGAAGCTATCCAAACAAACTAGAGAAGCCTTAAGGGAAGTTCTGCAATATTCTAAACTGCTTCTTGCTAGATCCCAAAAATAACAAAAGAAGAAGAAGTTTGTGCAATATGTCATCAAGTTTCCAAGAAGAAGAAGATACCTTACATAACCTTTTTCCCAGAGGATATGCAAGTGAAGAGTAACAAGCATCACTGGCCTTTGTACTATAAGGCCTACAAAGGGTCAACGAAGATTGACCGAATTCAAGTCGACCCTGGATCTGCTTTGAGCATAATGCCAAGGAGGGAACTGTGGTATCGCGGAGTCCCCATGAATAGACTGGCATCAACAAATACAACCATTTTTTAATGGTTGTAAACCCTTAGGCAAGGTGAAATTGAAATGCCAGATTGAAGTCACATGCTATATGATAGATACTGATACGTCTTACAAACTGTTACATGGAAGGCCATGGATCCATCTCCTCCTTATTGTCCTATCTACACTTCACTAGTGTATGAGATATGCGGACAAAGAAGGGAATGTGAAAACTTTGGTGGCAGAAAAACAATCTTCAAAGTGGTTGAAAATTACTTTACAGATACGCTGCTATATCAAGACACATTTGAAGTAGCTGAACAGCCTGCCTTAGAAGAATCAAATAACAGCAATGAGGCCTATATTGAATCAGGATCCAAAGATTCGAGATCCAATGATGAAAATTGGGGGATGGAATCCATTGTAATAAGCCTTGAAGGTTTTGATGTAAATGGCATCGCCAATTTTGATGGCGAGTGGGTAATTAATAAAAATATAAAGTTTGCTTATTCATCTGGTATTGATTCTGAATTCTCAAGTACTAGTACTGATACGGTTAGTGATCAATTTGATAAAATATACTCCTTAGCATCATTCCAAGCACCATTCATTTATCATTTAATAGACAAAGTGATGATGATGGAGATGCGAGTGAAGTGATTTTTAAAGTCCCTCCTAAACATAAAGGTCAAAAAGCTATATTATTTGGGAAAGCAAACTACAATAACAAAGAAATATATTTAGATTCTGTGGAAAAATAGGAAAATCTCGAGTTCTTTCTTTACAATAAAAATACCAATAAAATGATAAAAAAAGATGGGATATAGCCTACCCAAAAGTAGGGGGTTGAATTTTAGAAAAAAAAAAGAACTATACTGTAACCTTTTATTCCAAAAGGAAAAATGCCAAATTATTATGATAAAACTGATAGGGAGTTGGGATATGTTACCACTCCTGAAAACCTTTCAGAAACAAACTTTGAAAATGTTCAACATAGTCATTCATCTGAATTGTTATGTTGGGATTCAGATGTAAGCATTGGAGCCATTTTTCAAGAAGTCTCCATCAATATGGTCTCCGCAGATCGAAAAGAAGAAAATGATGAAGAATCGCCACCAATCAAAGGCGATTCCTGGGTAAAATATTTAAACATGAAATGAAAAGTTCAGTTTGAACAATATGAATCTCCAACAGAAGATAAAGTAATCCAAATAAATATAGGCGATGAAACTAATTCTAAACATATATTTATTAGTGAAAATTCTTCTGAAGAAAAAGAAGAATTAATTTCTCTTATTCGAGAATACATCTATGTTTTTGCTTGGAATTATAAAGACATGCCATGATTAGACCCAAAAGTGGCGATGCATAAGTTGAACATCCAACCAAACGTGAAACCTGTTAAACAACAATAACAAAAGTTCCATCTTGAAATAATGAAAGCCATTGAAGCTGAAATCAAAAAGCTAATTGAATCATTCGTAAGGAACAACACCCTGATTGGATTACAAATATAGTTCGAATGACTAAGAAGAGTGGAAAAATCAGAGTCTGCATCGATTTCAGAGACCTAACCTAAGCATGCCCAAAAGACGAATTTCCATTGCCAATCACAGACGTCATGATCAACAATACTTGCCACTATGAATGGATGTCATTCATGAATGGATTTTCAGGGTATAATCAAATTAAGATGTATCATAACGACAAGAAGCATACGTCTTTCCAAATACCACTGGGGGTCTATTGTTATACGATCACGCCCTTCGGCATAAAGAATGTTGACACATCAACATGCCATGAACACCATATTCCAAGAACATCTTCTGAAGACGATGAATTGATATATGGATGATTGGGCTATCAAAAGTAAGAACAAAGATAACCATTATCAGGATTTGAGAATGGTATTCAATCTCATGCAGAAACACCAATTTAAGATGAATCCAACTAAGTCTTTTCTGAGAATTTCCGGTAGAAAGTTTCTTGGATTTGTACGCACATCCCAAAGAATTCATCTTGATCCAGACAAGATTAAAGCAATTCAATATATGCTACCACCTAGAAATCTCAAAGAGTTGAGAGGACTACAGGGAAGGCTGGTATACATATGCAGGTTAATATCAAACTTGTCCAGGAGGTATTAACCATTCACACGATTAATGAAGAAAAGAGTATCGTTCATATGTGATGATGCTTGTCAGAAAGTTTTCGAAGAGATTAAAGAATATCTCACGAAACCACTCGTCGTTTGAGCTCCAATAATAGGAATACCTTTCCTGTTATATGTGAAATTTATGGACCATTTTTTGAGAGCTTATTAGCCCAAAAGAATGAATTTGGACATGAACAAGCTATTTACTATTTAAGGAGAATAATGGTTGGAACTGAACATCGATATAACTCAGTGGAAAAAAGCCTAGTTTTAGTGTTTGCAGTACAAAAAATGCGACACTACCTGGTAGGGCAAACAATTCATGTTATATCAAGAGTTAATCCATTAAGAATATTAATGATTAAATCATGATCATTAAATTCAAGACTATCCAATTGGGCTATCTTACTATTACAATACGATATGCATTTTGTCTTGCAAAAGTCAATTAAGGGTCAAGTTATAACTGATTTCTTGGCTAAACACCCAATTCCACCATCTTCAAAACTGTATGAAGACATCCCTGACAAAATAGCTGAAGGAAGCACAACTCTAGAAGATGGTACTCCACATGAGACTGCTGAAGCAAATGCAACTACCGAAGAAGTCTGACCACTTTTCTTTGATTGTGCCTCCAAAATGGAACCCAAAGGAAAGGTGGTAATAGGAGTGAGGGTTGTCTTTGTCTCTCCTCGAAACCATATCATCCGTAGAGCATATTCACTAATTGAGTCATGTTCTAATAATGTTGCTAAATACAATATCTTGATAATTAGACTAAAGATTGATAAACAACTGGGGGTAAAATATTTAGAACATACGGAGATTCTCAGCTTATTATCAACCAAGTTAAGGGAGAATATGAGGTCAAGAATGAAGATCTCTTGCCCTATTATCAAGCAGTCACGAACAGTTATGTACCGCGAAATCAGAATAGTTATACAAACTTATAAGCTTCTCTAGCTACCACTTTAGCGTTGCTCAAGAATTCTAGCAAACAAATAACTGTGGGAAATAAGGAGTTATTATGCCCAAAATATGAACTCAAAGTGGAGTTAAATTCAGGCAAGAAATAAGAAGCATGCGAAGTACATGCTCTTGAATTTGACATCGAACCAAGAGATTGACGATTCCCTTATATAGATTATGTTCTTTACGAAATATTGCTAGAAGATTTCAAAGAAACAACAACAATCCGAAAGAAAGCTGTTCGATTTTATTATAATACCAAAGTTCGGACATTATATAGAAAATCATATGATGGAATCCTGTTTCATTGCCTTCTAACAAAGAAGCCCAAGAAACACTTAAAGAAGCTCATAGCGGTATATGCAGAACACATCAACTAGGACAGAAACTCTGGGATAGACTCTGAAGAATGGAATATTATTGGCCCAAGATAATGATAGATGTAGTTGCTTATGCAAGAAAATGCGAAGTCTGTCAAATATATGCAGACTTCATACATCAGCCATCAGAATATCTCCATCCGACAACAACGTCATGGCCATTTGAAATGTGGTGAATGGACATTATCAGGTCAATTTTACCACCATTAACAAGGGGTCACCGATAACATATTAATTTTCAAAGTGGACTGAAGCCATTCTCCGAACTGAAGTGAAGACATCAGACGTGATCAAATTCATTAAACATCATATCATATATCGCATTGGGGTAGCTAGGAGAATTTTTTATGATAACGAATCTCAATTCGTGAGTCAGTCATCTTTAGGTTTTGCAACAAATACCGAATTGATAGCATAGCTTCATCTCCAAACTATTCTACAACCAATAGTTTAGCGGAAGCCTTCAACAAAACATTTTGAAGCCCATTAAAAAGTTCGTCCCATCCAACCAACTTGATTGGGATGAAAAACTTGGAGAATGTCTTTGAGCATGTCGAACTACTATCAGAACACCTATAAATACTACACATTTTTCTTTAGTGTATGGATCCGAAATAGTATTTCTTTTGGAGATCCAGATTCCGTCATTACGAGTGGCATTAGCGACCAAAATGACATGGGAAGAGAAGCATTCACAGGGACTTTTAGAGTTAGAAACTCTCGATGATAAGCGTCTTGAAGTATAACAGAGCATTGAACTCTGCCATGCACGAATTTCCAAAAACTGTAATAAAAATGTCAAGTAGAGAACTTTCAAAAAAGGTGACTTAGTCCTTTCAGTAGGAAGACCAATCATAACCAATCAAAAATTCAAAAGAAAATTCCAGCCAAAATGGAAAGGACCTTTTGTTGTTGATGCAATCTATTCAAATAGCACATACCGGTTAGTGAAACCGAATGGCGACAAAATAATGATACCGATTAATGAAAAATTTCAGAACAAATATTACTCCTAATGTAACCCGTCATAGAAGGCTAAGTCAATTATCCAGTCTCCAACGAATGTTGAAGAATGATGTGATAAATTACTGCAAGCGTACAGTATCGGTTGTAGCGCTATACAGGTCGTCCCACAGAGATCTCAGGTGTTTTGCGATTCTTACTAATTCTATAGTCTAACGGATTAACTAAGAGTTTCTAAATCGGATTTGAGAGTTATTCTAATTAGCCTAAGATCTAGAATCCACTAGTTTCTAACCATGTATTTATTTCTATTATCTTCTTTTATCATAAAAATTTGATTTTTTAGTTTAATTTTTATTTAAAGTGCCCTAAGCATGAGCTATCAAGTGATGTACAAGTATAACTCATCAAAAATACTACTTTTCACAAAAAATAAAGTAAATCATTAGATATTTTTTTGAATAAGATGAAAACCAATAACTCCAAACCCTAATTAAGTATAGGCTATAAAAAACTTAACTCAAATATAACCTATCAAAGTATTAATCTACGAGTTCTTGTATTTTAATCTTTTCATGGAAAAATCATGTCTTTATTTATTTTATTTAAGAAGAAAATTCTAGAGAGTAATTACATAGTGAATCCTAACTTCATCTACATCCTAAAACTAAGCTAAATTAGTTACTCATAATTTTAGTAAGCAAAATCAAATTTTATTCATAGAAAGCAATTAAATCTAATCTAGAAAGCAAATAAATCTAAACTAGAAAGCAATTAAATAAATTAACTAAGGAAAAATTGGAGAATAAAGAGAATTAGCTCTGGAGTCCAGTATTGTGGCCGTCACCCCTTCAGCAAAATCCTAATTTTATTAATAAAAACTACATTTAAAATTACACCTAAAAAACTCTCCTTTATTTACAAGATTCATAGGGTATTTATAATCCAAATACAATCCTACTCCTACTCAAAACTCAATACAAAAAAATATAATCCTAATTCAACACAAACTAATTTTAAGATATATAATCTTAATCCTACTCATAGGTATAAAAAACTAATGGTTGAGCTTAGATGGTATAAAATACTAATTTTCGGGTCCAAAATTCGAAATTAATTTCAACAGACCTGTAGCCCGTTGGATCGGATTTTTCACTCTGCAACGCTTCAGTAAAATGGTCATAACATTTTCATACGAACTCAGATTAAGCTATGCTTGGACTCGTTTCAAAAATAATTCCAAGCTCTACAAATTGTCTCTACATGAAAAGTTTTAGTTCAAGCCTTATCTTTGACAAAAATACTCTTGAAGTTGCTGCTGCTGCACTTGAGTATCAGTTTTCGTCTTAGTTAATTTTCTTTGCTTATATTCTTGATAAATTTGCATCTTCTTCTTCTTTTCCTTGCGAAACCTTTGTTACCTATAAAAAAAACTAAATATACCCAAGTAGCAATTATTTATATAAAAAAATAGATAAAATATAGGAGGAAAAATGCAAAATATGAAACTCATCACACCCCCACATCTATCTTTTGCTAGTTTTCAAGCAAAACCTAATCCTAAAAAGAAAAAGAAAAATCCTAACTTACTTTCGCAGGAATTGCGATTGCACTCAGCATGTGCAACAAGCCTTTAAACTCCTAGGTTATCTTAGTGGACGAGTGTTGTCTCGTGAGGGTTTGCAGTGAATATACCTACAAAATTCATAAAGAAAATAGATTAAGGAATAAAGAAAAGAAAAATTAGGATAAACGAAAATCAAGAAAAATAGAAATTTTATACAAAGGAAAGAAAAATCTTGTTTTTTAATAATATTTTCATCAATTAATCTCACTAATATACAAACTCAAGTAGCATTATCAATTTTCAAATCGAGCGTCATATCAGATACACTTATCATTTTAATCAAAAATTTAAATCCTATCTTTCAATACCTACTAACAGATAATCCATTGGCTCCTATACAACTACGTGCACGTGTGATAGTCTATTTCGGTCTTGGACTCCAACTCTAACTCATGATTCATCTCCTCTCTCATAACAATTTTTTTCTTTTTCTTTTTTTAAAGAATATTTTACCTTTCATGCGAATATTCACGCTTGCTTAGGTATAAAGTACCCGATTACTCGGTTCGTACTCTTTTCTTTTTTCTTTTTCTTTTTTTTTAGAATATTTCATCTTTCATGCAAATATTCATGCTTACTTAGGCGCAAAGTACCCGATTACGTGGATCATACTCTTTTTTCACTCTTGAGACTATTGCCTTAATACCAGGCGCACCCCATTATTTTATCACTCTCGAGGCTATTGCTTTAATACCAGGCTCACCCCATTATTTTATTCTCATTTTTTTTTGTTTAGAGAGAAAAGACTTACTCAATCGTTATCATATTTGTCCTTAACCTAATAAACTATTGTGAAGTGAAAAATAGATGTATATTTACCTCAAAACTACTATTGACGGTATTTATTTTTTGGATTTTAATCTTTTTTATAAAATTCAAAGTCTGTCGTCCAATCTACTCTCCTATCCAATTACAAATCTAAATTTGTTCCTTTATCTGTAATTTGTTGATCTATTGATGAAAACATATAAATATTTTTTTTTCAGTTTTTTAAATTATTTTTTTCAATTTTTCAATTTTTTAGTTAGTTACGCTAAAAACTATCCGAAGTATAAAAATAAAGAAACCCAAAAATCTAAAAGTAAAATAAAATTTCTAAAAAAAACTAAAAATCCTAGAAAAATATGAAGAAAATATCCTAACTCAGTCCCCCACACCTAAACTTGTATATGCCCTCATACACAAATCAAGGGTGGTAAAATAAATAAGAAAACTATTATACAAATATTATACACTTATAAAAAAATTCAAACGTTACGACCTCTTGATCGCTTTTCACTCTCATAATGCATCCTTTTATGTTTTGATATGGATAAATTTAGCCTTTTTGTCAGTTTTGCATTTAATCTCTCCATCATATTTTTGATTTTTCTTAATTTATTCCCACCCTTCTTTCTTTGATTCAATAGTAAAATTTTGAGGTTGGAAAGTGTACCTTTACCTTGTTCATATTCCATCCACGATTATCTTTCATATTAGTACGTATTTTGGTTTTATCAACTTGTGAAATAACATACTCACTTTGGTGTTGTGGAATCATGAGCTCGATTTTGGAGAGCTCTTTCAAATCATCAGGTACTATGACCTCTTCTTTTTGAGGTTCTTTCCATTTTTCTAATGTTCTGAATTCGTTATGCAAATTTTCTTCAAACCTGTCATCAAAATTCTCAAAAGAAAATGTCATACTAGTGGACTTATCGTTAGTCAAATTATTATGAAGGGATAAAAATTCTTTTTCACAAATTTCTTCACAATTTTCATCAAAAGAATCAAATAATAATGTGCCACTAGCAAGCTCACCATGAGTTAAATCATCAAGCAAAGTATTATCTTTATCACTAGTTTCTTCATACTTATTGTCACAATGGTCTAAAATAAGTTGATCACATTGTTGAATTATAGATTTATCATGCACAAAATTATTTAACTCATTTTGAATCATATCTACTTCAAAAGATGACTAAGTGGTTGGTCATTGGAGTAAGATATGTTCAAACTATTAGATGGTTGATTTCCAAAAAGTTTAGTTTGAGAAATCGCTTAGAGAAGATCTTTTATACAAGATTCAATTTGAGAGAATGATTTTTGAGATGATGATTTTAGCAAAACTTCTATATCTTCCTCTATTCTACGTCTTCATTCCTCAGACTCATAATCGTAATTTTTCTTATTTTCCTCAAATGATTGCATCTCGAGATCGTGAGTGAAATTTGAAGAAAGATATGATATATCTATATACATATTTGATGACAGATATGAAGGGTTGTATGTAAATTCTCATGACATGCATACCTCGCTTCCAATCTTTTTAATCTTCCATCTAACATGTTCAATTGAGTATCTTGTTCATGATTGAATGTAAAACATGAAGATCAATGCCCATAAAGAAAGGATCAGATGGATGACTCTCTTAGTACGGCTCTTGATTATATACAAAATTAGATTGATTCATCCATTCCTAATTGTAATTTTGTGTATAAGAAGCACACGTAGGTTCACTATATGTGGTGTGAAATTGATTACGACCTAGTTCTAATGAACTTCCTATCCATGAATACTCATAATAATTATGATATGGATTACGACAATGCTAGCAACCAGTTGGATTTTGAAATATTTTTTTAATTTTTTTAATTTTTTGAAGAAGGTGGAGAGGGAAAGAGATGGATAAGAAAAAAAATTGAAATTTTATTTATATATTTTATAAATATTTTTTTACAGAACCAGGAACCCTAAATACAGAATTAGACAAAATTTGAGAGAGAAAGTCTCTAAAATTGCAGCTAATTAGAGGTAATTGCTGCTATTTAGCGGCAAAATCAGGGAATTTACCTCTCTGGTTTTTGCAGTACACTTCCGACACTTTTTGCTTACTGTATCTAAAGTTTCAGATCTATACACACTCAACACACACTGTTAAACTGTAAAACGTTACAAAAGAAAGAAAAACACTGTCGATCCCCAGCAGCGGCGCCAAAAACTTGATGTGATAAATTACTGCAAACGTACAGTGTCGGTTGTAGCGCTATACAGGTTGTCCCACAAAGATCTCAGGTGTTTTGCAATTCTTACTAATTCTATAGTCTAACGGATTAAATAAGAGTTTCTAAATCGGATTTGAGAGTTATTCTAATTAGCCTAACATCTAGAACCTACCAATTTCCAACCATATATTTACTTTTATTATCTTCTTCTATCGTAAAAATTTGATTTTTTAATTTAATCTTTATTTAAAGTGCCCTATGCATGAGCTATCAAGTGGTGTGCAAGCATAACTCATCAAAAATACTACTTTTCATAAAAATAATCTAAATCATTAGATATTTCTTTGAATAAGATGAAAACCAACAACTCCAAATCCTAACTAAGTATAGACTGTCAAGAAACTTAACTCAAGTATAACCTATCAAACTATTAATCTACGATTTTTTGTATTTTAATCTTTTCATGGAAAACTCATGTCTTTATTTATTTATTTAAGAGGAAAATTTTAGAGAGTAATTACATGCTAAATCCTAACTTCATCTACATCCTAGAGCTAAGCTAAATTAGCTACTTATAATTCTAGTAAGCAAAATCAAATTTTTATTCATAGAAAGTAATTAAATCTAATCTAGAAAGCAAATAAATCTAAACTAGAAAATAATTAAAATAAATTAACTAAGGAAAAATTGAAGAATAAAGAGAATTATTTCTGGAGTTCGGTATTGTGGCCGTCACCCATTCAGCAAAATCCTAATTTTATTAATAAAAAGTCCATTTAAAATTACACCTAAAAAGCTTCCCTTTATTTACAAGAGTTTATAGGGTATTTATAAACCAAATACAATCCTACTCCTACTCAAAACTCAATATAAAAGATATAATTCTAATCAAATCCAAACTAATCTCAAGATATATAATCTTAATCCAACCCATAGGTATTAAAAACCAATGGTTGAGATTAGATGGTATAAAATATTAATTTTCGGGTCCAAAATCCGAAATTAAGTTCAACAGACCCGTAGCCCGTTGGATCGGATTTTTCACTCTGCAGCGTTTTAGTAAAATGGCCATAACGTTTTCATACGAACTCGGATTAAGCTATTCTTAGACTCATTTTGAAGATAATTCCGAGATCTACAAAGTTTTCCTACATGAACATTTTCAAGCTTTATCTTCACCGAAAATACTCGTGAATTTAATACTGCTGCACTTGAGTGTCGGTTTTCACCTTAGTTAACTTTCTTTGCTTATATTCTTGATAAATTTGTATTTTTTTCTTTTTTCCTTGCGAAACCTTTGTTACCTATAAAAACACACTAAATATACCCAAGTAGTAATTATTTATATACAAAAATAGATAAAATATGAGAGGAAAAATGCAAAATATGAAACTCATCAAAGAAGGTTTGGATGGGTATCAAGAAGAATCCCAAATCGCTCAAAGGCAGAATAAATTATATACATATAGCTTATGTAATAGTAAGAAGCAATAATGTTAAATATTAAGCGGTTTGAGATGCATATTGTTCGCCAAAAATTGTAAATGACGCTCTATTGAGATTTTTCAATAAAAAATTACAATTTTAACAGTTTTCCATTTACAGAAGATGAGGAAAATAGATTTCCTTTTTGTTTAAAACTGGGTTCTGAGGTAGCTGTGGAGGACGATCCTGCTCTCCGTTGATACTCCGCACAAACTCTTTCAATTGGCAGAAAAAAATAAAGGCTCTGGACTTCTGATCACAAGGGTAATTCTAGAAGAAGATGATCGATCCCTTCTCTTTCGTTTTTCCACTTTTTATAGGGGTTCTAGGGCAACGTCCCTATCTCATTCGTTCGACCGTTAGCCCCACTACTCGAGAAATGCCGTCATATTCGTTAGGTAGTTATTCCCACGACAGAAATAATGCCATTGCATTCGTTTGGCAGTTGGCTTCACGATCCAAGGTGGCAACTTTCTTGTTCGGGTGACTTTGTATTAAATCCCTCCCCAGGTGGCATCGTAAATTTCAACTTTAGATTCGCTACCCTGTTCTGTCATAGCTGGGTCGCGAACCTCGATCTTCAGGTCCGCGGATCTGCTGAGTTGCGGATCTCCAACCCCAAATTTGCAGATCTGCTTTACTTTGACTGATGATTCCAGAATTTTTCGCCAACAAAACTCCCTCCAAAGTTTTCAAAACTCTCACGATTCTTTGAGGTGTTTTGGAATACTTTGGATATAACATTCTGTATTAGAATCTCCTTTTTTCATATTTCAGAGAGTATAATTCTGTATTAGAACTTTCTTCAACCGAGGACAGTATGTCTTTGTCTCAATGTCTTGAACTCCCATTTTGAAAGAAACACGACTCTCTATTAGCGCCGCGAATTTGCTGCTTTTGAAGGAAAATGTGACTCTGTGTTAGGGCCACAACTTTCAACTCATGAAAGGAAATACGACTCTGTATTAGGGTCGCCAATATTCATTTTGCAAGGAACACGACTCTGTATTAGGATTGCGAGCTTCCATTTTTGAAGGAACGCGACTCTGTATTAGGATCGTGAATTTGCTACTTTTGAAGGAAAATGTGACTTTGTATTAGGATCGCGAACTTTCATTTCGGAAGGAACATGACTCTGTATTAGGGTCGCGAACTTCCCTTTTGGTTGCGAAAAATCCGGAAGGCGGTTGCTTTATACGACGTAGGAATTGAGACGTTCTCTGAGCCGCATTAAATGGAAAGGTACTCACGAGATTGGGGCCAAAGATCACGTCCATATTAAGATCTCGGTCATCAAATTATCTGTTATATAACCTCGATTTCATGAGAGAGGTCTTTCTTATCTTAAGAAATTTGAACTCCAAGTTCTTGTCTTTAGGGTTTTTTTAAGACTTCTCATCTTCGGCCTCCTTTAGCTTTCGATTCTTCTCGTGAAGGATTTCCTTAATTTGCAAAAGATGCTGAAGAAAGCTCCCTCCTCCGATGCTTTTGCCAGTGGCTATCGAGATCTTCAAGTAACCTCCAGTTCGATAGTGGTTCGGCAGGAACCCTTATTTGGAGGTAAAAAAAAAATTCAACATACTTTCGAAAGGCAAACCCTTTCTTAATTTTTTTTGTCTTGAATCTGAATGCTTCTTTTGCAGTTGATTACGCTTTGAATCCTTGGCCTAAGAATCATTATTTTGGATACTCGGGTGGCTATGACGGGAAGGAGTTCAGATTTGGTCAAGTTTTCCCGCATTGTACAACATCAAATAGCCAAGAGAGGGAAAATAAAATTCTCCATTCTACTCGCTAGATATTGCGAGAACTGATGACCAATGCACCTTTTGAAGGAGATAATCGATCCTTGCTGAGTAAACCTGCCTTTTTATTCGGAAAACACGTTTCGGTGCCCGATAGCGGTTTGAAAGATAGAGATTACAAGTGGTTTCGTCAAGTTGAAGGTCGCTACTTGTTTCTCCCCAACATGGAGAGGTCCTACCCATTCTTATTCCTCAAATCCTTTCTGTACCCAAACGAATGGACTGACACATAAACAGGCCACAGGACGGCGTCCTATTGGGAGGGATTTAGCTCACAGGGTGTTTTCCCTGTACCACTGGGAAATATTTTTGTGGATTGTTCCCGGGGTCGTTTAAACAAGACTTTCCTATAGGTGAAACACCCATAGTCGTACAGATTTTCTTGCACCGATTTGTCAATGCGCAAGGAGAGTTTCCTGTTCAAAACTTTCGCCCCCCTGGATGGGTTCACTGCTCTTCGAAAGGAGAGTGGGCAATCCTGATTGACTTCTTTTTGAATGCTTTCAGAGACCAGCTTCATCATGCGAAGCTGTATCGCGCTATCAGGGCTGTTCAGCACGGTATTCCTACTAGCAGATTTTATTTTTTTGGTTTACTGGAACTGTACAATCCCGATACTTGTACAATCTTTTGCCCTCGCGGCGAATTGGGTTTCGCCCTTCACAAGATGTATGAAATTTTGGGACTACCCATGGGAGACGTACCATATGAAGAGTACGTCCCTTTTGGGGAAGAACTCCATCTGTTGAAGACGCAGGACCCTTTGGCCTATGATACTTATTAGGAGATGCTCTGCCATTATCATATTTGCACCCACATGTCCGGCACTCACAATTTGAAGCCGAAGAAGTGGTTGCAATACCTTTTGCCCAACTTTTCCAAGAGTAATCCTAATTTCACTCGCCTTCCTTCAGTTTCTGAAAATGAGGTTGAGAGGAGAATTGCAGGTTTCGGGACAAATGCTTATGTCGCCGAATCTGATAAGAACGTTTTCAAAACTGGAACATCCTTTGAAAGTTTTCACTACCAGGCCCTCCAACCTTTATTTGATATGGCCTTCTTAGCGGGCTATTTGATGGTATGGTTGAAAAAATGTGTTATTCCTTTGCAGGAGAACATACCCATTAGGGTCATATATCCAGTCGTCCTACTTGCATTTGGTAGGCAACTCAGTCTGCTGCCCACGATGGTGTGCAGTATCCAAAGCGGACTGAGGAGATTGGCTAACAAATTCTGTAACGTGAAGGAGCAGAGGAAGAAAGGAGATCCAATCATTAAGACTCCTAACCCGCATGTAGAACTCTCTTATACTTATTTGATGGCCTGGCTAGTTCTACATTGCCCTATTTTGATGAGCCCTGCTGATTCGCAGATAGACTTAAATGCTCACAAAGTGCAGCATTATGAGAGGTCGCAATGGAAAGGGGGCTACATGGACGCGATCCGCAAGACCCTCCGTCACTTTGCGAATTTCGAGTTATTCAGATGTTTTTCGTACTTTCCAAATGCTGGGTACGGGGAGAAATTCGCAGACATTGCCGGTGCTAATAAGTTTACAGTTCTGTCCCCGGGGTGCTTCTGGTGGTTGGTAAACATCCGCCCATGACATTTGGTTCTTCGTTTGGGGAACCACTATTATATAGAACCTTACTACCCGAGTAGTTTCGCTCGATAGTTCGAGTATGATCAATTCTATGTTGGTAATCCCAACAAGGAAGTAAGCTTTGTTGGGAATACTCTTAAAGGAGCTCGAGCTTGGTTCCACTTCGTCGTAGGCGGGACCCAGGCTAGATTTGATCTCCCACTCAAGACCCCGAACTCGTATATGAGCTTTGGTTTCTGCAAGTGGCTCGCAGATGATAATTCTGCTCTCCAGAACTTCAATGTAAACCATACTTGTCTGAAAGAGATCAGAGCTTGGTATGCCCAGAAAAGAAGGCTGGCAGCACGAAAGTGGCAGGGATGGAAGATTTCGGGGCAGAAGGTGCCTCGGATGAATCGGAACCGGCGACTCAAAAAGGGGAGGACGATAATAACACATTGGTTTTATCAACTCAGCCTGCCTCGCTTGACGCTTCTCCTCTCCCAATTTTGAAGAAAACTTCTCCCCAACCGCAGTCTCCTCCCAAGAAGCTTTGGCATAAGCGGAAGAGACTAAGGCGCCTCAATGATTTGCCTACTAATCCGCAGGACGTTGATCCGCAGGACACCCTATCTGGAGTCGGTGCTGCAACACCCAGTTTGGTTTCTGAGACCCTCACGGAGGAACCTAAGGAAGGTGAGGACGATTCCTCATTAACTCTTCGTTCCTTAAGAGGCTTCGGAGTCAAGGGCCCGTTTTCGCAACTGTAGATACAAAAAAAAAAAAAAAAAAAATGAAAATGAAAATTGCTAAGTAGGCACACCCGCGGGAGCCCCCGCGGGATCCAACCCGCGGGGGCGATCCCGCGGGTTGCCACCCGCGGGAGCGATCCCGCAGGTGCCAACCCGCGGGTTGTTTTCCGTTCTTTTCCGATTATTTATTTCCTATTTTATTTTGCTAATATTCCGTGATCCGGTTTTTCAGGAATAATTGAGCCAGATTTGGAGCTTCTTCGGCCTATAAAACACAGGAATTTAACTGGAGATAGAACTTTTGGATTCTTGGACTTTGGGAAGATTTCGGGCGAGCTCTGGAAATTGAAAAGCGGAGCAAAGTCATCTTCTTCCAGTCGGACGGTCAACGGAGGCATTAACGAGACTCCATCGCCACCCGAACCCACATAAAAAAAGAGAATAAATTAATATTCCCGTTCTTGTTCCTCAGAATTTTTGTAATCTCAATTTCCTTGTAATCAATCAATTTTGCAATGGAATCAAAGATGCAATTTTTGGGCAAACAAGAACTGGCGACCACAGTGGGAGCCCCTCTGTTTACCACAGAGAATCTGGTGGTGCAGTCCGACCGGGTGCCGATTGGCTCAATAGTTGAGACGCTGGTTATAGAAGTTGACCAGCAAAAATAGGAAGAATTTCTTTCTTACTCTGATTCGGAGCCTAGGCGTCATCGCCGGGTGACGATGAAAAAAGGTGAGGCGTCATCGCCCACCGGAAAGGCGTCATCGCCTATGAAAACTTATGAGGCGTCATCGCCCGTTCGAACTGACAAGACGTCATCGCCTGTCAAGAACACGGCGTTATTGCCCATTCCAAAGTCAAGCCAAAAGTCAAACCAGTCCCTGACCCGCTCTCAAAAGAGAAATTTGAGGCGTAAAACTCAACGAGCACGTCTCAATCATACAACAAAATTTGCAGAAAAATCTGGGACGGTAAAAAACCTCGGAAGCAACCCCACGGGTGCAAACCCGCGACTTGCAACCACGGGAGGCAACCCGCGGTTGCCAAACGCGGGAGGCAACCCGCGGTTGCCAACCGCGGGTGCCAACCGCGGGTGCCATCCCTCGGCTTGCAACCGCGGGTGCCAACCCGCGGGTTGCACCCCGCAGGAGCGAACCCACGGGTATAAACCCACAGTTGCAACCGCGGGTTGCATCCCGCAGATGTAATCGACGGGTTACGTTCAATGAACATAACCCTCATGTCTCTTCGAGCACGCCTATGATGAGCACGCAACATACACCAAGAATTTTAATCTCTCTATCAGAGGCGTGCGGAGCCCACACAACTACTCAGACTAGTGTGCACTCCAGAAGAATCCGCAAAAGGGTTGTAGAACAATCTAATGCTGGAAAAGAGCTCAGCCCTGAAATATTACAAACTCTCTAGTATTATGAACCAAATTTGCGACGCAAAATGCGTCAAGATGCAAATAGAGAGGAGAAGATACCTCAAGATTTGAGAGAGTATCTCAATTTGAAGAACTCCTCACAAAATGTTCCTCACTGCCAATGCGAACAGCTGATCTCAACTGTTCTATCAAACTGCCAGTGCAATTCAAAACGATCAGTTTTTGAGCGGATCACCGAACCTAAAAGAATACGTACGGTGAAAAAGGCGTACTCTGGAACCGATCTACCTGCTGCCTCATCAAATATGGTTAATAAAGGCAAAAAGGTGGTTAGAAATAACCCTTTGGATAAGGAAATCACTCCAGGGTCAAAAGGAGTTTCTATCGAACCAGAGGGCGTGCGCCTAGAGGAAGTCTCTGAAAGACTTGAGAGACAAGAAAAACGTCTCGAATAACAAGAAGAGACCATAGAAGAAATGAAGCAACTTTTAATTGAGTTGCTGGCTCAAACTAGGAGGAACCAATCCTCGTCGTCCATTTCTGGTCGGTCGTCCATTTCTGGTCGGCAGAAAGGGAAACGACCAACCCAAATAAATGAGGACAGCGAGGATGAAAATGAAGAGATTCCTCCTCATTCGAGAGAAGTAAACCTTCACGCAGAGAAAATAGAGAAGATGGAGAACCAATTACAAACTCTTCTTCATCGCAAAAAGCTACAAGAGGTGGGGGTAGTCCGTCCTTATCCCATAGAATGGAAAACCGTACCTTACCCTGCAAAATATAAACCGTTGAATCTTCAATCATTCGATGGTAAAGGTTCGCCGCAACAGCACATCTTCTACTTTCTGTCGCAGACAGGACATCTCATGGGGAATGATCCGACCATGACTAAGATATTTGCGAGTACTTTACGGGGGCCCGCATTTACCTGGTTCATGCAGCTACCTCAGGGATCAATTAAATCATGGGCTGATGTAGAACGTGAGTTCCTAGCCCGATTTTTTGAAGATGATACTGAAGTCTCGATACTATCTTTGCTAGCAGCGAAGCAAGAAGAAGGCGAAACGGTCAAAACTTATGTCGAGCGGTTCCGAGAACTTTCTGTTCGATGCCCACATGGCATGACGCAGGACACACTTGTGGAAACCTGCATACACAACTTGCTGACCGATATCCTAGACAAGATGGGCTCGGTCGAATCAAATCCTAGAAAGATCTGCTTAAGCAGGGTGAACAGGCTTTAGAAATACTTCGATGCCTCGAAAATCAGCAGTCCGCAATCGGACACAGTACAAATGAACCTCCATTCCAGTTTTTCCGTTCCAAAGGGAAAGACATAATGGCAATGGCGGTAAAAAGTACACCGAAGCAGAAAAGATGGCCAACTACAAGCAACACAGCAAAGTCGCCCAGACTTCAAAAGCAGTATTCGTTCAAGAATGAACATACTGCTACTATGTTCAACCTGCTCAGCAAACGCAAGATGCTCAACTTGCCGGAAAGCAAGAGGCCTGAAGAAATTGGGAAGACTAACGATCCGAATTACTGCCTATACCATCGGATTGTAGGTCACCCCACAAAAAATTATTTTATCTTAAAAGATAAAATTCAAGCGTTGATTGACGCTGGAGCAGTTCAGCTCAAAGCTGAACAAAAAAGGAGTTAGAGCTAACTCCGACACATCTAATGTGTGTGGTCTAAAGATACCACTTGGGCTCACAATAATTCCTAAAACGAGCTCAGGGCGGTTAATTTAAACCCCATAATAAAAAAAAAATTTATTATGAATTACCCAACACCGACAAGGCTACGGGAAGAGAATAAATTTCTCGCCAACCCCATCATACTGGGGGTAAAAGTATGAATTGCCCAACGCCTCTAAAGCTACGGGGAGAGAATAAATTTCTCGCCAACCCCACTATACTGGGGGTAAAAAGTATGAATTGCCCAACGCCGCTAAAGCTACGGGAAGAGAATAAATTTCTCGCCAACCCCATCATACTGGGGGTAAAAGTATGAATTCCCAACGCCGCTAAAGTTACGGGAAGAGAATAAATTTCTCCCCAACCCCACCATACTGGGGGTAAAAAGTATGAATTGCCCAATACCGCTAAAGCTATGGAAGGGAATAAATTTCTCGCCAACCCCACCATACTGGGGATAAAAAGTATGAATCACCCAATGCCGTTAAGCTACGGGAAGAGAATAGATTTCTTGCCAACCCCACCATACTGGGGGTAAAAAGTATGAATTGCTCAACGCCGCTAAGGCAAAGGGAAGAGGAAAAGTTTGGTATTTAAACTCAAACGAAACTCTCGACAACTCACTATGCTGAGGATAATAGCATGGCTAGCCCAACTCAAACGGTAGTTGGTAAAGGCAAAATCAAACCCGTTGATAGCTGGAGGTTTGCTAAAAATCCCACGACAAATCTGTCACAACAGTATTCTTATCCGAATATAAGAATACATCATTGCCCTAAGCTGCTAAGGCAAAGGGAAGAGGAAAAGTTTGGCATTTAAGCCCAAACGAAATCCTTGACAACTCACCATGTTGAGGGGAATAGCATGGCTAGCCCGACTCAAACGGTATTTGGTAAAGGCAAATCAAACCCGTTGATAGCTGGGGGTTTGCTAAAAATCCTAATCAGATAAATCTCCTGTCACGTTAAGATTTCACCTCTGACAGCAAAACTTTTCTTGTCATTTTGCTCCAACAGAGCAAGCGACACTCCAAAATATTTGTCAAGTTAAAATCATATCTCTGACATCATAATTCAAAATCAAATGAGATAAGATCCTATTAAATCCCTTGTCACGTTAAAAAAATCACCCCTGACAGAAAAGAAAATTCACACTTCATCAAGTCCAACATTACAACCTCTGATGAACGTGCTTTTGATATCGTTAAGTTAAAAACCACCTCTGACGAAAATCATCTCCCTATCAACTTAACAGTTACCTCTGATAGTCCGATTCCAAAGCTAAATACGTTAACTGTCACCTCTGTTTAGTCAGCTTGTCTCTATCACGACCAGATCCTCTGAATAGGTTAAGCTCCAAGACACGTTTAATGTCACATCTGTCTTTTCCTGATTCGTCATACTAGATATCACTGAACGGTTAGGATTAAAATAAGCACGTTAATATTATACCTCTGCTTGACCTAAAATAAGCATGTTAACATCATACCTCTGCTTGTCCTCTAATGAGTACGTTAAAATCATACCTCTGCTTGTTATTGAATAAATGAATATGTTAACAGTTATCTCTATCGACCAAATCTTTTAAAAAGGTCTATAACCAAAATTAAAGAATCCAAAGTATTTTGAAATTCAGTATGGTTCAATACAGAACTTCGAAAACTTTGGAGGGGGTTATGTAAATACCAAAAAAAAAAAAATTTGAAAATTGCTAAGTGAGCACACCTGCGGGTTGCAACCCGCGGGTTGCCACCCGCAGGGGCGATCCCGCGGGTTGCCACCCGCGGGAGCGATCCCGCAGGTGCCAACCCGCGGGTTGTTTTCCGTTCTTTTTCGATTATTTATTTCCTATTTTATTTCGCTAATATTTCGTGATCCGATTTTTCAGGAATAATTGAGCCGGATTTGGAGCTTCTTCGGCCTATAAAACACATAAATTTAACTGGAGATAGGATTTTTGGATTCTTGGACTTTGGGAAGATTTTGGGCGAGCTCTGGAAATTGAGAAGTGGAGCAGAGTCATCTTCTTCCAGTCGGACGGTCAACGGAGGCATTAACGAGACTCCATCGCCACCCGAACCCACATAAAAAAAAGGAAATAAATTAATATTCCCGTTCTTGTTCCTCAGAATTTTTGTAATCTCAATTTTCTTGTAATCAATCAATTTTGCAATGGAATCAAAGATGCAATTTTTGGGCAAACAGCAACGATCCTACTCCCGCTACTCAAGAGGACTCTGCAACTCTCACCCACCAGACCGCTATTGAAGTAGGTGCTTCTTCTACTATACAAGAGGATTCTGCAGCCCCTGTTCATCAAGCTACTGTAAATGACGAAGTACAGATAATTGGGGAGATGCGCATATCAGGTCCCCCAAAAATAGCACCTCTCTCAGAAGATCAAGATGACTTGGGAGATGACGATGATGTCAGCAGTGGAAATCTTCGATCTTCCACCCCTCCATCGGATCATGGTAAGTACGTCTATTTGAGCGAAGACATTCGGACCGAGGTATACGGGCCTGAGGTGCTCGGACCTGAGGTGATCTGGATAATCCAGTGTTCAACCTTCAGGTTCGCCTTTTATATTTTATCCATCTTTTTTTTCTTTAAAATTATGCTATTATTGAATGATACTATAACATTCAACCGTCCATTTCTTCCTTTTTTGCCAGCTCTAGTTTTGACTCCAGCTTTAGAGTGCATGGGCGCGGAGGTAACTCCACCGGATGATACCACTACGGAAACTGATGCTGATAAGGTGACCGAGGTCATTTCTTCTGTTGTTAATACTGCAGGGGTAATAGCTCCCGAGATTAATATGTCGATAGTCTCGGTCGTAGCTGCTCCGGCCGACACTCTGGTTCGGGATGTCGCAGCCGGTAGCTCTGCTGAAGCCACCAGAGGTACCGCTCCTCTTGATGTGGGTGTTGTTGCCTCCGTATAGCAGAGTACAGTTCAGACTATTTCTTCCTCAACCAGCATTGATCCCTCTCATGCAGAGGTTGACGCTTTTGAAATTGATTTATTGAAGGATACGATGAAAACTTTCCTCCACTTCCTTAATCGTTGTATTGACAAGATACTGAACGGGGTTTCTTTTGCTTCACTCACTAATGTTCTCAATATTTATTTGATTGGTATAGTCAGTATTGGCGGAGAAGAGAAAGTTGCTCCTTTTAGGTTTATGATAACTCAACTTCAAGAGCATGCCGAGTTCTTATCGAAGGTTAGGAGTGCCGACAAGCTTGAGGCAGTTGAAACCATTTTTCAGAAACTGAAAGAGGAACAACTTAGGTTCCAGAAGGAAACCCAGGAGAAGGCCAATGCTTGCAGAGCTTCCTTGGAAAAGGGTCAGTTAGACCGTCAGTCTTTAGTCCTTCAGGTGGAGGCTGCTGCTTCAATTGTCAAGGACCATGACCAAGTTATTGTCAGGACCCAAGAGTCCATCGCCAGTGCTCAAGCTTTCTTGGCTAAGATCACCAAGGAACGTGACGAGTCAATGAGGAATCTCACTAATTTATCCTGACAGCAGGATAATACAACCAGAGATTTTCAGGTGATACAAGCTGAATTGTACATGTTAGAGGCTGCTGCAGCGCAGAATGTCATCGCCAGTGACGAGGAATTGCGTCGCCAAGTCACTGTTCAAGCTTATGAGGTCATCCAGTAAGACATTGACGATGCTGAGGAGAAAATAAAAGCCCTCTTGAATCATTAAATTGTAAAGACTTTTCCTCTCTAGGATTTGGGAAGTTCTCTTCTTTTTTGACTTTGATTTTGCATGGCTCGTATAGCGAACTTGATTTTGTACTTCTAAATCATGATTTTGTATTTGTTTTCAAAGGTTTGTAATAAACTCGTAACCTTTAGTTTTGAAATTCGCGAGTCTTCATGCAATTCTGGTATCTGTGTATCTGGCACGTGATTTTTACGAGTCTTTGTCAGATTTGCGACTTTACATTTGGAGGTTCGCGGATTAACAAGATCCACTCTAAATTTGCGATCTTGATTCTCGAGGATTGCGAGTTTGAGTTCGTGGCTTTCTACCTGGAAGTTCGCGGGATAATCCAAAACTCTTCAGAATTTGTAGAGACTTCTGCGAGCCTCGGGATAAGGCCGTCGAGCGTGGAATCCCAAGTGTTATATGTCTCCATTAATGACGAGATCTCCGGGCCGCGAGATCTAAACTTCCCAGCAACAGTAATAAATTCTGTTGAGATCTGAACCGAAAATTTTAATCGAAGATTTCGGCTTTATCTTTTCCCAACCGAAGATCATAATTACCAGACTGTCTATATAAGACGCATGGCTTCTTCTTTGAAAGATCATTCTAACGTGAAAAAATTTCTTCTCCCTTTGTAGTTGATTTATTCGTGCAGCCATATTTTCTTCTTCTCCAACCGAAGTGATGGATAGGAGTTGGCATGTTACAAGACCTCCAAACTGCATCAATCCAGCGGGGTGTTCCACCGAAAAGGTTCTTCTAACCATAGTCATCTTCCTTAATTAAGGTAAACTTTTTCGTCTGATTAATATCATCCTCTTTCTTCTCTTCTTTTCTTTTAACAAGAATTTGACTTGGCTGCAGGAGATAACCTTAGTTATTCTCCTTAACAATGATCCAGACCCGATGGGCTCGTAATTGCTTCCAATACCCCTAGAGTCTTGGAAGGTCTCATGTATTTTTCATGAGAGAAAAGATTTTGGGTCTGTGGCATTGTTTTATTTCTTGCCTAGCATCCCACAAGGTTGGGGTGCTAATGACCAGGGCTTTGAATTTGTGCAACCCCTCACGTTATACGTTTGGGGGTGTGCATTTGGTGCACCCAGTTTTGAACTAATCAAGTCACTGGCATCATTGATCATAACTAGGCGAACCAACTTGGAGGTCCCTGACTTTTGTCGGAAAGAAGAAACAAGTCTGTACCCTTAAGCCATCCTGTTCGCAGCAGAAATTCCTTGCCTTCCTTCCATTGAAATAACTTGATTTACAACGAAAGTGAACAAAAGAAAAAGAGAACAAATGAGAGGATTTATATGTATATCGCTCTCTTTTACAATATGATGTGGGATCTGTGTGGCGATGGGATCTATCAAGTAGCTCCTTTAGACGATCTGACGTTGAACTCTTCTCTTGAAGATGACGGCCGACTTTTGGATCTTTTCTTCTCTGCTCTTTACGAATTCAAGGCTCTATGCGTAACTTGAACTCTCCAATATGCTCGAAAAATCTGATTCTCCAGAAAAGATCTCTTAAAAATTGATGATCATCTATGGATTAATCTATTAAAGATTGATGATCTCTAAAGTCTCCTCAAAGAGGGTATTTATAGAGTTTAGTCGTTTTGAGAGTTTCCATAGGAATAGGAATAAAGATTTCCATAGGAATAAGAAAAGAAGATTTTTGTATTCATCAAGAATTCTAATCAAATATCTTAGTCTTAACTTAAATCTCTTGATTTAAAATTCTGATTGGACTCAATTTGGGTATTGGATAAGTCCAAATATCAATCACAATCAATTTAGGATTCTGATTGGACTAAATTTAGATATTGGATTAGTCCAAATTTCAATCACAATCAATTTGGAATTCTAATGAAATCTGCTCACGCGGAGTTAACGCGGAGCTAAATTCATCAGAACGCGGAGCTATGGATTAACTCCGCGTTTTGCTCAAACGCGAGGCTAAAATAGCCAAACGCGGAGCTACGGAGTTAGCTCCGCGTTCTGTGTGGAAAATTTCTTTTTATTTAGAAATTTTCACTGTCAACACATCCTTGAAGAGGAAGCTACAGAAGCAAATTCGCCTTTTCGGAAGGGACTACAAGAGCAAACTTTTTTTGATCTGAGCCATGTTGAAAGAGAAGGCTACAAAAACAAGTTTGTCCTTCCAGAAGAAGATCCGCAGGAGCAAATTACCGTCCCTGAAGAGGAAGCTACAGAAGCAAATTCCTTTTTATTTTCCACATCAGTGATTTGTATTCATTGTTGATTTGTATTCATTGTTGTTGGCTGTATAGTGCTAAAGAATTCTCTGTAATTTTGATCTGATAATGAATAAAGAAACTCTTTCTTTTTACATAACCAAGAGTGACTAATGGATGATTCTGATGTTGATTATCAGAGGTAACTGTTAACTTGATAATCTTAAAATCAATCAAAACTTTCCAAGCACCCGAAATTGCTGTGAATGAAAGAACTTTTGTTGATTTCGCTGATCAGATTGAAATTCACGCTATCTAATGACTTTCAGTACAAAGAGTTTGATTTGCCAGAGGTATTTTTAACTTGGCAAATTTGAAAGAAAGAAACTTTGATTCGCCAGAGGTATTTTTAACGTGGCAAATTTGAAAGAAAAAAATGTGATTCGCGACTTAAAAATATTTAGTCCGGAACCACGAATCTTTGTTAATGAACTCCTGATTACAGATAAACTTTTATTCATCATTCGCATCGAACTACCCAGATCACATTACAACTGGTGTTCTGTAGTTTTACTAAGAATAATATTTCTTCAGAAATTTACCGTTGATTGGCATCATGATCTTATCACCATTCGGTTTTGCCAATCGATACACGCCGTTGGAGTAAACCGTATCAATGACAAAAGGTCCCTTATGGAACTTTCCTCTAGAATTTTTGCTAGTTATGATTGGTCTTCTGACTGACAGGACCAGATCACCATTTTTGAAAGTTTTTCATGGCCTTTTTGTTAAAAGTCCTGGAGATCCGCGCTTGGTATAGTTCAATACTCTGTTGAGCTTCCAACCGCTTATCATCTAAGGCTTCTAACTCTTGAAGTCTTTACTGATGTCTTTCTTCTTGCATCATTCTAGTCTTTAACGCGACTCGCAATGACGAAATTTGAATTTCCAAAGGCAAGACTGCTTCTAACCCATATACCAAAGAAAAGGGCGTAGCATTAGTGGGGGCTCGGACCATGGTGCGATACGCTTACAGACATTCTCTGAGCTTCTCATCGTAGTCCCTTTGATTGGATGACACAAACTTTTTGAGAAGTTTCACAATGGTCTTATTGAAAGTTTCTGCTAAACCATAGGCTGCAGGGTAATATGGTGATGAAGCTACATCTTCGATCATGTACTTGTTGCAGAATCTGGAAAAGACTTGGCTCACGAACTGAGACCCATTGTCATGAATGATTCTCTTGGACACTCCGAAGCGATAAAGCACATGGTGTTTGATGAATTTGACAACATCTGACGACTTTACTTCGGTCAGGGAATCATTTCGAAAAATAATCCGTTATAGCTAGGATGAATCAATGCCCTCTAGTTGACGGCGGAGAAATCAGTCCGACAATGTCCATACCCCTTTACTCAAATGGCCACGATATAGCCATTGGGTAGAGATATTCTTGAGCTTGATGTATAAAGTCTGCATATATTTGGCAGGTTCTACACTTCTTGGCGTAGTTAACCGCTTCTGTTATCATCTTAGGCCAATAATATCCCATCCTTCGAATTCTATCTCAGAGTTTCGGTCCTGGCTGGTGTGCACCGCAGATACCAGCATGAGCTTCTTCGAGTACTTTTCGAGCTTTTCGGTTGGAGAGACAACGAAGTAAGATTCCATCATAAGATTTCCTATACAATATCTGGAGCTCCGTATTATAGTAGAACCGGATAGCTCTTCTTTGAATTGCCTTGGCTTCCTTTGGATCTTCAGGTAATATACCATAAAGGACATAATCTATATAAGGGAAACGCCAATCTCTCAGTTCTAGACTTGACTCAAAAACATCAGCCTCGTCTTCCTGTGGTTCCCTCATTTCCTTTTTGAGTTCGTCTTTTGGACAAAATAATTCTCTGCTCCTTACTGTAATTTGCCTTCTCGCATGCTTGGGTAAGGCTAATGTAGCAGCTAAGAAAGCTAGTGAATTTTCATAATTATTTCGATGGCGCTTTACGTGGCTGACATAGAAACCATAGAAACCATCGGCTATCTTAATCAACGCACGATAATACGGCAAAAGGTCTTCATGTTTGACCTCATACTCCCCTTTTACTTGATTCACGACGAGTTAAGAATCTCCATATGCCTCCAAATATTTTACCCCCAGTTGTTTAGCTATTCTTAAGCCGATTAGAAGGGCGTAATATTCTGCGACATTGTTGGAGCATGGACTTATTAATGAGTAGGCTCGCGGAATGATGTGGTTGTGAGGAGAGACGAAAACAACTCCTACCCCGCTGTCATTCTTCCCTCGGATCCCATTTGGGAGGTGCCATCAAAGAAAAGTTGTCATACACCTTTCGTGACTGTATTTGCCTCCTGAGAGTCTTGCGAGCCGTCTTCTTTCGGAGTCGGGCTCCATTCTCCCAATTCTCCAGGGATTTGTTCGTATAACTTCGAGGATGCCGGGATTGGGTGTTCGGCTAGTAAGTCGGCCACGGCCTGTCTTTTAATAGATTTTTGTGGGATAAAATGCATATCATATTGTGATAACAAAATAGCCCAATTGGATAGTCTCGAATTCAGCGATCCGAGTTTAGTCATTAGTATTCTCAGGGGGTTAACTCTTGATATAATGTGGATGGTTTGTCCAACTAAATAGTATCGTATTTTCTGCACTGCAAACACTAAAACTAAACATTCCTTCTCCACTGGGTTATACCGGTGTTCCGCCCCGAACATCATTTTGCTCATGCCAAAAGTGATTTATCTCGATCATCATTGTTGCTCCTGATACTGGGGCTACGAGCACTGGTGGTTTCATAAGGTATTGTTTGACTTCTTCAAAATCCTTTTGGTATATGTCATTCCAAACGAATGACACTCCTTCCCTCTTTAACTTGGTAAATGGCTGACATTTACCGGACAAGTTTGATATAAACCTGTGAATGTACGCCAGTCTACCTTGCAGTTCCCTTAACTCTTTGAGGTTACGGGGAGGTAGCATATCTTGAATAGCCTCAACCTTGTCTGGATCGAGATAAATCACTTTGGAAGTTACACAAAGTAGAGGAACTTTCCACTGGAGACCTCCAGAAAAGATTTAGTTGGGTTCATCTTGAGCTGGTATTTCCTCATGAGGTCAAACACCATCTTCAAATCTTTCAAGTGTTCACCTTTATTCTTTCTTTTAATTGCTACGTCATCCACGTAATACTCTACTGTCTTCCGGAGGTGCTCTTGGAATATCACGTTCATGGCACGTTGATACGTGGCACCCACATTCTTCAGGCCAAAGGGCATAACTATATAGCAGTATATCCTGAGTGGTGTTTTGAAAGACGTATATTTCTCATTATCAGGGTATATCTTTATTTGATTATACCCTAAGAAACCATCCATGAATGTCATACGTTCATACCCACAAGTATTATCTATCATAACATCTGTGATGGGTAACGGAAATTCGTCTTTAGGGTAGGCTTCATTCAAATTCCTGAAGTCAATGCAAATTTGGATTTTTCCATTCTTCTTGGTTATAGGAACTATATTCTCGACCCAATCAGGGTGCTGTTCCTCGCGAATAAAGTCTGACTCAATCAACTTTATGATTTCGACTTCAATAGCCTCCATGATCTTTGGGCGGAATCTTCGTTGTTGTTACTTTACTGGCTTAGTATCTGGCCGGATGTTCAATTTATGAACCATGATACTTGGGTCTAATCCTGGCATCTCCTCATAACTCCAGGCGAAAATATCGATGTACTCGCGAATGAGGGATATCAATTCTTCTTTCTCCTCTGAGGATAGGTTCTCGCTTATAAATATGGGTTTAGAATTCTTTTCATCTCCCATATTTATTTGGATTACCTTATCTTCGGTTGGAGGCTCGCACTGTTCAAACTGAATTTCCACTTTGCGTTAAGACGCTTGGCCCAAGGGTCATTTTTTATTGGCGAAGTTTCCTCTAGGTCTTTATCTTCTTGGATCGCGGAGGTCATGTTCGCGGACACTTCGCAGAAAATCATGCCAACACTGACGTCTAAATCCCAGCAGGACGATTCTGATGAGTGATCGAATTGCCTATTTTCGGTTCTCTCACCTGAGGAACCTGAGGGAGTGGTGACATATTCCAACCCCCTGCCGGTTTTCTGATAATAATCTGGCATTTTCCCTTCTGGGACAAAGGGTTGAAGGATTGTTCTTCTTCCTTTTCCAAACTTGAACCCCCTGCCTTTGGTCAGATTATATCCCATTTTTTTATTAATCTATGAGAATTTTTGTCGTAATGGAAGAACTCGGGATTTCCCTGTTCTTTCTCAGAATCTAAGCATTTCTTTTTGTTCTTGTGACTTGCTCTTCCAAATACTATGGTTTTTGGAGTTCCGTGTTTGGGGGGAACCTCAAAAACGACTTTGTTAGCACTTTCGACATCATCACTTAGTTCGTGAAAGGACGATCGGATGGTGCTTGGAAAGAAGCCAAAGAGCATATTTTACCTAAACAATCGCTGAACACATCAGTGCTGGTACTTGAAGGTTCATAATCAACACCAGAAAAATAAGCAAATTCTAAACTTTCTTTTATCACCCATTCACCATCAGAGTGAACGTTATTATTTACATCAAGGCATTCAAGGCTTATCACAATGGGCTCACTGTCCCAAATTACATAATCAGATTCCGAATCTTTGGATTTTGATTCTGTGTCGGCCTCTTCACCGCTATCAGAGTCATTTGAAGCAGGCTGATCTGAGACATCAAACGCATCTTGATATAGCAACGCGTCAGTAAAATAGTTTTCAACTCTTTTAAAGGGTTGCTTTTTCGTGATCAACGTTCTTATGTTCCCGTCTTTATCCACATACTTTATGCATTAATGTAATGTGGACGGCACAACGAGGTTATTATGGATCCAGGGTCTCCCCAGTAGCAAGTTGTAAGACGTGTCTGCATCTATCACATAACACGTGACTTCCATCTTCATGTCGCCGATTTGGCACTTAAACTTTATCTTACCCAACGGTCTACTACCATTAGTATTGAATCCGAAGATAGTAGTGTTGGTTACTGCTAATCTGTTCACCGGAACTCCAAGGTACCGTAGCATCCTCCGTGGCATGATACTTAAGGCCGAGCCTGGATCAACCTGAATGTGATCGATCTCTGCAGACCCTATATGTCCTTTGTAATACACAGGGCGGTGATACTTATTGCTTCTAACTTGCATGTATTTCGGAGAGAAAGTGATGCAAGGGACGTTCTTACTAGAGACCTGGTGATAGTTTGTGCAAAGAGATTCTTCCTTCTCAATCATTTCTGGTATCTGTACCAAGAATACCTCCGAATCTTGCAGAGTTTCTCTTAAAACTTCTCTAGTAGATTTAGAAAGCTTCAGGAGCTCGTACAAGGTTATCCTTGCAGGAATATTGGCTAACTGCGTTAAGATATCGAATTGAAACGACTTCTGTAAATCTTCCGCATGCTCTTTTCCCTTCTTCTTCAAAACTATATCAAACTTGAGCTCTTTTTGTTTGACCTTCTCTGGAGACGGTCAAGAATCTGTGACCTAACTATAGTTCTTCAAGTAATTTTTCCCCAAACGGGTCCCCAAGGGAGGAGGATCCATGTCAGCCACCAGAGAGTCTCCAATTTCTTCTTCCGAATCTGTTAGAGTAGGAATGCCTCCGTCATCTTCAGAGATTATGGAGACGATATTAGAAGTAAGGATCTTCCCTTTTCGCACCTTTCTAAATGAATTGGAAATCCATTGTTCATCATTAAGGAGATCTGGATGCACCCACATTATCTCCCCTTATCAGTTTCGAAGGGGGACAATCCTTTCTCTTGCTGTTGATGCGGATTAAAATTCACGACCTGCATCATGCCTCTAGGAATGGGTTGCACTCCATCTTGAATTGTTAACTCTATCCAGTGGATGCTTTACCAAACTTGACAGTCACCATGCTCGCGGTCACTTTTTTCTGGTGCTCTTAGAGCTTGATGACCTTGGCATCCACTAAGGCTTGAATCTTATCCTTAAGGATGTAACAATTTTGGGTAGGGTGATTAATAATCCTATGGTAGACATAGTAATTAGGATCAATAACTTTTCCTACTTCTTCCGGACGTTTAGATTCTGGCAGCTTCAGCATCTTCTTACTCATGAGGAGGTTGAAAATGGTTTTCGTGTGCTCGTCCTTGAAAGAATATTATTTTTGAGGCATACGTGCCTGAGAAGGGAGCTTTGGAGAAGACTTTGCGGGTTGCGGAGTATCAGCCACCATTGTCTCTTTTCCCTTATATCCTCAGGATCGGACCTATGATTGTTGTCATTATTTCTCCTCTGTTTCTCCTCGCCTCCTTCTTCTTCAAGCCTTTGCGCGATCTCTTCAGCCTCCTCAGCTTGTAGGGCGAGATCCTTCCAAGTTGAGGACTTCACTGCTCCCATCCTGGCTAGAACCTTAGTCGAGAGATTATGTCGACAGGTTTCTACCAAGGTCTTTTCTAGTATTCTGTGCGAGTATCTGAGAGAATCATTCCGGAACCTTTTAATGAAGTCCCGGACCGATTCCCCTTTCTTTTTTTTATTAGCTAGAAGTGCTGACATTAACACCTCCATATCGTCTTCATAGAACCTAGTCAGGAAGGTTTTTTCCATGTCATTCCATGAATTGATGGTTCCCGGTTCTAGCCTCGGAACCATTCAAATGCTAGTCCTGTCAAGGTACTAACAAATACCCGCGTAATGATGGGGTCGTTCCCAGCTAAATGCCCAATCTGCGACTAAAAATAGTAAAGGTGCTGATTCAGCGACCCTTTACTATCAAAAGATTTGAGTTTCAATGGCTTATAGATTTCCGGGAACGGCATGCTTTCCCATTCCACGGGATATGCCCTTACGATGCCCAACTCTTGCAAATCACTCTTATGCATGAGGGCATTCAGCTGATTTTGGAAACTTTCCATCCAGACAGTGTTTGCGTTTCCTTCTTGATGCATGGAGCGATTTTCATCGTCTTCATGATGTTCTGTTTTGTATTCATTATTGTGAGGACCATGACCTTCTTCTTCCACCTTCTTTCCCTTGTCAGTTTTCGGGTTATGAGGTGGCGTCTGCGAAGATGTATTCTTCAACCTAGTCTTTTCCACTTCCAACAGAACATGCAACATGTATTTAAGTTCACTGATAGCGTTCTATTGTTGCTGGATATTTTTATCTTGTTCATCCAACCTCCGCATGAATTTCTCCGGGGTATTGTTCTGAGCCATGTATGTAAATGCGGAGTCTTCCAGGAATGAATCAGACGTTTGCGGCCATAACAGGCTTGGTCGTGTCTTCCTCATCGGAGGAGACTCCCGCCATTTGTCTATAATTCATTGGGATTGCCATCCCACTTTTGAGTCGAGTGTTTTGGAAAACCCCTCGCTTTTCATTGTGTACGTCCTTCAGGTCTAAAGAGATCTTTGAGTCAGAAGCAACTCCTTCGAAGACTTTCTTCGCCTTCTTTTTCTTCTTCTTTTTTCGACACTTATCATATTGGATGACACTTCGGGGTATTCGGGCTCAGAAAACTCGAGCCTATTTCATCGTCTCCTCTTCGCCAGTTGGGATGAGGATGTTGACAGTCGATGGAACACCGACGGTCTAGTATGGGCTGAACAATGACAATGGGATAATACTGCATTGATCAGTTGTTCGCAATGGCAGTGAGATACGTGAGATTCTTCCCTCTTCCTGTTCAAAAGTTCTTGAAGATCTCCTGTATTAGAACTCTTGGTAATGGCGTCATCTATGAAAGATGGCCTTGGGACCGGCCTCCCTCTTTCATCGAAGGCTCTTGGAGCAGGTCTCACCCTTGCTGGGACAGCGAGTGAGATAGTCTTAGCCTTTGAGATGGGTGCACTTCTTCCACGAACTTGAGGTTCGCAGGCTCCTTCAATTGCACGATCATGCTTTCCCCCTTGGAACAAGAGGGACGCGGATGTAGGCTCTGCGTTTGTAGTCGTAGATAACTTTGGTGGATTTACTCCATTTTCTGTAGGAAACGCGAGTAAACCCTTTCGCGTCTTGATCTTTTGTAACCTCGCATTTTGGCCTCCATACTTGTATAGTAGGCCTTTGCGGTGGTGAGTTGGCAGTTTCCTCTTGCTGTGCGGTCCTGTAAAGGGCACGAGTTTTGCTTCTTCTTAGGTTCCTCCTCATTGTACGAGTGAAAGGAACCTCCTTCTCCGCGTCATAGATCTGCGGAGTAGGTAGTGATCGTTTTCCCTTGTTGAAGTGGGTACTTTGATTTACTTTACTTGAGAGATCAGGAGTCTTAGCCGAAACTGGCTTAGAGCCCGTTGTTGGTGAAGAAGAGGATTTCAGATTAGTTTGGTCTACTGATTCCCCTGGTTGAGTTGTTACTCTTGGAGTCTCCTTGGAGATTGACCTCCTGGAGACTTTACGGCACCTCCGTAAGGAAGTAGGGCTCTTGGAGCCTGAATAAAGGAATTTTTCATACCTTTCTTGGTCAACCTGGATGGTGAGCGAGTTGACCAAACTGCTAACTGGAATATTATCAGATTGAGCTACTACTAGATCACCGGAGGTGATGGCAGTCCCCAGCGGAGTCACCAATCTTCTGTTCACCATAAAAATTGTAAATGATGCTCTATTGAGATTTTTCAATAAAGGATTACAATTTTAACGGTTTTCCGTTTACAGAATATGAGGAAAATAGATTCTCTCTTTGTTTAAAGCTGGGTTATGAGGTAGCTGTGGAGAACGATCCTGCTCTCCGTTGACACTCCGCACAAACTCTTTTAATTGGCAGAAAAAAATAAAGGCTCTGGACTTCTGATCACAAGGGTAATTCCAGAAGAAAATGATCGATCCCTTCTCTTTCGTTTTTCCACTTTTTATAGGGGTCCTAGGGCAACGTCCCTGTCTCATTTGTTCGAACGTTAGCTCCACTACTCGAGAAGTGCCGTCATATTTGTTAGGTAGTTACTCTCAAAACCGAAATAATACTGCTGCATTCGTTTGGCAGTTGGCTTCATGATCCGAGGTGGCAACTTCCTTGTTCGGGTCGGGTGACTTTGTATTAAACCCCTCCCTGGGTAGCATCGCGAATCTCAACTTTAGATTCGCGAACCTATTTTGTCGTAGCTGGGTCGCGAACCTCGATCTTCAGGTCCGCAGATCTGCTAAGTTGCGGATCTCCAACTCCAAATTCGCAGATCTGCTTTACTTTGACAGATGATTTCAGAATTTTTTGCCGACACATATCATCTTTAATAACCCTCAATTGTGTCTTCGACTGAATCAACAAATCCTCAACTACTGCCCGAAAAAGCAGTAATAAGAAGATTTCATAGTGAAATTTCTTATAATACTCATTCCGATTAATGCAACAAGGAAGGATGCATTTTTTTGGCCAGTATCTTGGAAAAGAGAATACAAATATATTAAATTATATGATACACATACTTGAATTCTTCTCTCAAATGAAGGAAAATTTCAACACTATGACTTGATCATTGGTTTGCTTAAATGCTGGAGCATATGAAGACCATAAAGAGATTAATATATGGTCCTAATTCTTGACGCTATTATCTCCAAAAAAGGACCAATTTGTCCACCAAGAAAATGATGAGCCAATTTCTTACCAACTCTATTGAAACTTCATAAGACAGAGTTCCTTTCGGGAGACTCAATCCCTACAATGGTGCAGTCAATATTTTATGGTCTGCTATTTATCAATTTTTCCAGAGGAGTACAACAAATGAAGATATGTTAGCTCGCCGCCAACGCGTAGCTCCACACACCAATTGGAGGTACCAAATGAAAATGAATTCTATGCCTTTATGACTAAAGATAGAGGAAAATTTTGACATTTAAGCCCAAACGAAATCCTCGTCAACCCATCGTGCTGGAGGTAAAAGCATGAACTGCCTTAACCTGTCAAGACTAAGGGAAAAGAAAAAGTTTGGCATATAAGCTCAATTGAAATTCCCTCCAACCTATCTTGTTGGGAGTAAAAACATGAATTATCCTAAGCTGTCAAGGCTAAGGGAAGAGAAAACGTTTGGCATGTAAGCCCAAACGAAATCTTCACTAACCCATCATGATGGGGGTAAAAACATGAACTGTACTAAGTTGCTAAAGCTAAGAGAAAAGAAAATGTTGGGCATGTAAGTCCAAACAAAATTCTTACCAACCTCATTATGCTGAGAGAAATAGTATGGCTAGCCCAATGCAAAGGCAATTAGTAAAGGCTAGCTAAATTCGTTTATAGCTTGGGTTTGCTAAAAACACTTATGAGATCGATCTTTTGTTAAGTTAAAAATTAACTCTAACAAATCCAAAATTCTATTCCACCAAAATTTATCAAATTAAAAATTATCTCTAACAAAATCAAATTCATTAAACCAAAAATTTGTTAAGTTAAAATTTACCTCTGATAAAATCAAATTCATTTCCACAAAAATTTTGTCAAGTTAAAAATTATCTCTAACAAAATTAAATTCATTTCCACAAAAAATTTATCAAGTTAACAAAATCAAATTCATTTCCACAAAATTTGTCAAGTTAAAAATTAACTCTGATATAACCAAATTTATTTCACCAAATTTTGTCAAATTAATGATTATCTCTAACAAAATCAAATTCATTTCTACCAAATTTATCAAGTTAATGATTACCTCTGACAAAATCAAATTCATTTCCATCAAATTTGTCAAGTTAATTATTATCTCTGACAAAATCAAATTCATTTCCACAAAAAAATTTGTCAAGTTAAAAATTGCCTCTGATAAAACCAAATTCATTCCACTAAAAAATTGTCAAGTTGAAAATCATCTTTGATAAAACCAAATTCATTTACACCAAAATTTGTGAAATTAAAAATTATCTCTGACAAAATCAAATTCATTCCACCAAAATTTGTCATGTTAAAAATTACCTCTGATAAATCTAAAATTTTATTTCCACTAAAATTTATCAAGTTAAAAATTACCCTTGACAAAGCCAAATTCTATTCCACAAAAATTTGCTAAGTTAAAAATTTACCTATGGCAATTCAAGAACCTGTTATACTACAAGTCACTGAACAACTAAAATTACAATTTATTCAGAAAAGTTAATGATTATTTTTATCATGTTCAAGAAAATTATTCATTCATTGCAAATCTACTTGGGCATTTGAATATTGACTCTATATTGAGTTAATAATTACCTTAGGACAATATTCGAAAGAGTTATTGATAGATCAAGTAACATATATCTCTTATCATCAATACTAAATTCATTTATCAAGTTAATAATTATCTCTGAATGAATGACAACCAAAATATTTTCCATCTCAAAATTTTCCGTTCATTATAAATTCAATATTACAAGAGCTCCTTGACAAAATATTTAATTCCATACTAAATAAAATATACAAATTACTAAGTCAAGAAAGCATTATCTCTAATTGGATGACTTCATAAGCCTGAACAGTGGCTTGTCTCCGCAACTCCTCCTCACTGATGGTCAAGTTACTTGAGGAATCAAATTTAAGAATCTCCAATTTTTCTTGCTTAGCCATGTCAATATCAATGATACCAGAGCATTGATTAGTTCAAAATTAGGTGTACCAAATGCACGTTCCCAACACATAATATGTGGATCTACAAATATTGGAGACTGTGAAGGGCACTTTGGAGTTATAAAGCTGCCTACAACTATTTATCAACCTTTACCTTATCTATGATGACTGCAAATCAATTGTCAAGGTTGAAATTTGTTAAGATAACACTGCCACAGACCCGGAATCTTTTATCTCATGTAACCAGTGCTTATGTAAAGCACTTGAAGTTTTCTGGGTCCTCAAAGAAATGGGAAAAAGTTGAGAATCAGGCAGGTGCTAACATTGTTCTAGAAATTCTGAGGAGTGGTATCCTGCAATCAAATTTAAAGCCTTGTCAAAAGATATAAGTGGAAATAAGTGTGAAATCTTGACAAGGAAACTCACCATGCACTGCGACAAAGTAATTCAGGAATGTACTCGCAGTTATAGGGATCTTTCCAAGAGAATACTCCTTCTTTAATGAGCCTAGAAGTAAACCAGTCATATGTTTGCCAATGTTCATGGAAAATACTGAGATTGCCCCAACACCTCCAAGAAGCACACTGTCTGGAGGTCTTGTTAAATGCCAATCTATCCTCACTGCATTAATTGGAATAAGAAAGAGATTTAGGTCAAATCTATGACAAAGTGAGCTATTCAAATCCAAAACGCGGATCATAAGTCCTTGGAGACCCATATTTTAAATCAAAAAGACTAAATTTTTCAAATTGTCTTAAAAATCCAAAATGCGGATCACAAATCTTTGGAGACCTGCATTTTAAATAAAAAAGACAAAAATTTTCGAGTTGTCTTAAAAATCCAAAACACGGATCACAGATCCTTGGAGACCCGCATTTCAAATTAAAAAGATTAACTTTCTCAAGTTTTATCTTCCAGATCCAAAATGTGGAGCACAAACTCGCATTTTTTTCCTCTTTTGAAGCTCTGTGTTTCAAATCTAAAGCATAGATTATAAACCCATGCATTCAAAAGATTAATTCGATAATAGTCCATGGCGACAAAGCACTAAAATTAAACGAGACGAAACTCGTTAGCTTACTGTAAACCATGGGTTCTTCCCGAACCACGGCTAGAGAAGAGTTAGAGGCGACTTGAGGATCTTGAAAGTCACTGGAGGCTTGGCTAGAGAATGAAGATTTTCTCATCATTTTCTTAAGCTAGAAAAGCCCGAGGCTAAAAGAAGAGGAACTTGAATAAGCTTGAGGACGAAGAGCTTGAAGAAGCTTGGAGGCGAAGAAAGTTCAAGGGCTTGAAAATTTCTAAGTCAAAATGACTTTTGAAAGAGACTTAGTGTCTTAAATAGAAGATTTGATGGCTAAGATCTTCGGCCAGAAAATTTAATGGCCGAGATCTTTGGCCTAAATCTCGTAAATATTTTATCATTACGAGCGCAGAGGCACTTCAATCTCTGCGCAAGAAAGGCAGCAAAAGCGACGACACATGGATTTAATCTACCATAGATAGATCCATGTTTTAGAGCCAAGAAAGGCTAAAATGTGACCCTCATAGAGTCGTGTTTTATCTCTAAAACATCAAATCAGTTAAGAAACTCAAGCCAGCCAAAATGCGGATCCTCATCCAGAGAGACCCATGTACTAGACTAAGTAAAGACTGACTAATGTGGGCCCCTCAGGATGACGTTCTATCCTTATAAGGTTATCCATGTAGACTCTGAGTTGTATTTCAACTAAAACATGGATCTAATTCGCGACTTAAATGTAAAATTGCATTGTGGCCCACAAAGTCTTATAAAAACTAAAGATAACCCCGTTTCAGTACAAGGACAGGCCCAACTGAGAAGCTAACATGTGGATCATCAATTAAAAAGAGATTCATATTTTTAACTATATTTTAGAGCTAAACATAATTAAAACGCGAATCCTAGAGGGTTGTATTTTCATTACAAAGTCTCAAAAAATAAAAACTACTCTTATTTATACTCAAATGCTGGTCTAATCAAGTAAGATATATTACTGAGAGTTAAAATACGGATTATCAATCATAAAAAGATTCGCGTTTGACCTTTCTTCTAAGCTCATATTTGGAGTTAAGTACAGCCAACACATTGGTCAAGAGGGTCATGTTTTCATTCCAAAATCTCGAGAAGCGAAAATCGTATTCATTGACACTCAAATGTGGGACTGAGCATGCCACACGAGGTACCAAGAGCTAAAATACAGATTTAAAGGATGAGATCCACATTTCAAGTATAAATTCAGAGGATTAAAAATATCAGTTACAAATCCTGGGGATTTAACACAAATTCAATGGATTAAAAAATAAAGAATTAATTCTCAAATCAAAGAGACCATTAATTGGACGGTTACAGTAATTCAAAGGTTTCCAAACATCTATAAATAACGAAAGATTGGGCTAGAGAAGGGGTTACACAGTTACTCCATGAATCATCATCATTTGAACACTTATACTAAAAATCTAGAGCCCTTACATAGAAGAGCTTTTCGATAGCTACCAACTGAAGAACTTTTGTTCGGAGTGTCAATGGAGAGTAGGATCGTCCTCCACAGGTACAACAGAACCCTAGCATAAGTAAAGAGAAAATTAGATATTCCTCATTTTCTATAAACGGGCAATCGTTCTAATTGTAATATTTTATTGAGAAGTTTCAATAAAAATTCAATTTCATTGCGAATAAATGTTGTACGACGTATTTGCGTCGATAACATAACATATAACCTCTGTCCTTAAGTCACCAATCTAGCACTTGAGGCAAATCTTTCCCGGAGGACGGCTGTCGTTGGAATTAAAACTGAAGATAGTGGTGTTATTGGGCATCAACCGATTTATCGGAATCCCTAACAGCTGCATCAATCTCCATGGGATGATGCTAAGGTAGAACCTAGATCAACTTGGATTCAGTTCACTTTGATGGAACCAACATATCGAATATAATACAAAGGCCTATTGTACTTAATATTCTTCACTTGCAAACCTTCTAATGAGAACGTAATATGCGGGAGTTACCTCGTCACTTGATGACAGTGAGAGCAGGAATCCTTGGATTGATAGACGTCTATGTGATTTGTACTAGAAAGGTGTTAGAGTCAGCTAATGCCTCCCTTAACGTGTCTCTGGTTGTTTTGGATAAACGCAGTAACTCGTAAAGTGTTATGCGGGCTAGAATGTTGACTAACTGGACTAACACATCAAATTGGAAATGTGTGCCAATTGCCTCACTATCCTTTTTCGAGCCTTTTTAGAAGCGCAACACTTTTTGTTTCATGGGTGGTTCTTCAAATGTTGTTGTGAATTTGTCTGGTCCTGCCTTTGAATAATCTGTGAGATAACTTTTACCAGATCGAGTGCCCGATGGGCCAGCGTTGTCAGGATGAGTGGCTATGGCTGTCATCTCAGTCTTTGAATCTGTCAATGCACCTGCCTCCATATGGTCTTCATTGAGAATCGCAGAAATGACATTGCAAGTTTGCGTCTTTCCTCTGTTCTTATTTGGCCATTTGACGAAGACCACTGCTCATCGCTTAGGAGATCTGGATGCACCCACATGGTTTCTCCCTTTTTTGTGGTGACTGGGGAGATCTCTTTTGTCTTAGGTTATGCGGGTCATAATTGACTAGTACCATCTTTCCGGCAGGTATAGGAGTTGCTCCAGCTAGAAATTCATTCATCCCTACTGTAAGGATAACCATGTTAGCCGAAACCTTTTTCTAGTCTGGTTTTAGTTGGATTACTTTGGGTTCGATTAGTGAATCTTGTTTTTGAGCGTATAACACTCTTTGGTGGGGTGTCCCAGTTTTTGATGGTATAGACAATACTTGGAATCACTAGTTTTCCCAACTTCATCTGGCCTCGGATTGTTTGTAAATTAGAGCATTCCTCTTTTGTTTAGCAAGTGGAACAACGTTACTGTTAGTTCGTCCTTAAAGGCATATGTGGGCATGAAGTGCAACTTGAAAGCGCTTTTCTCTCTCTGATCTTGGAGTTTCTAATCTGGGTCCATTCCTGTGACCATGGCTTCCTTTCCTATATATCAAGAGGACTGCAGGTGTTGCTTGCCTATAGGACAGTTCTTGCTATATAGTGGATCATGTCTTTCGCTAGCTCCCTCTGTTTGACCAATCCTTTCCAGCTTTTTGATTCTACTGCTCCCATTTTAATAAGTATTTTGGATTGAAGTTGTGCACGTTTCTACTAGTGTTTCTTGAAACATATTGTGCGGGCATTGCATTGACATCTCTCGGAAATGCTCAATGAAACTTTTCACTGCTTTGCCTTCCTTCTGCTTAGTTGCAAAAAGAAAGTGGATTGATATTTCAGTATCATCCTCATATAAACGACTCAGAAATTCTCTTTCTACATTAAACCATGCTTTGATATTCCCTGGGGACAACTATATAAACCAGGTGAATGCAAGCCTTCGTAGAGTACTTGCAAAAACTTTCATCATTATAGGATCATTACCCATTATGTGACCTTTTTGAGAGAAAAAATAGTACATATGCTGGTTAGGAGATCCCTTCGCATCATATAACTCTAACTTCAAGGTTTGTACTTTCCGAAAAGCAGTGGACTCCCACTTTATCGGGTAAGGTCTTGTAATCTCCATTTTTCACAGGTCCTTCCTGTGCATCAGGACTTCTAGTTGATTCTAGAGTTCTTCCATCTTTTGGCGTGGAGATTTATGACAAATTCTTCTTCTCGTCTTCTCCTTCATCATATGAAACTATTAGTTGTTTATCCTTTTTGTTTTTGTTTGAAAAAAAACCCCCTGCTTTATCTTCTGCATACTTCTGCGTATTATCCAGGATTTTCATGAGCACTAGTCCAAGCTCATCAATACTCTTATGTTGTTCATGGATAAGCCACACTTAGGTTTCCATTCTATGATTATTTTCATTTGATTTTTCCATCATGTACTGTTTTCCATCCCGGCTGAGAGGACACATGCGACCATGGGGTCGTTATAGCTAAATAGTCACTATGCTCTTCATACTCTTCATCCGAACACCCTGCCAATCTTTTGTAATCTTAGGGTGTCGTCGCGCCTCTCTTGAGGCACGTATAATGATACTTTTCCTTCATCTATGTATCAAAAGAGTGTTCCTTAATAGTGGGCTTTTTTCCTTTATTTACCATATTTGATGTGATGGCTGGCAGGTCTTTGTCCATGTCAAAGTTCTGTCTTCACATATGCCTTTTTTCTGGGATATTAGTTTCTAGAGCAGACAGATGGCTAAAGACAGACGACCTTTGAGTTTTGTAGTGATAATGTGTTAACACTACTGTAATCAGTTGTTCATAGTAACATGAGTGATGGAGTTGTGCAGCTCTTCTCTTATTTGTGAGGTATTCTCACAAATCATAAGTTTCCTCATGGTGCATTAAGATAATCTTTATTCTGTGCATAGGCCCTACTTCTCGCGTGGGGCCTATTTGAACATGTGTGGTCTGGGATGTTATGGGACCATAATTGCAAAGCAGTTGGTTATCCTAGAGTCCAATGTTGAATTTAAAGTGTTTTATGCAGGACTGCTCATTAGCCTCGCGTTCTAGAGCTTCTATGCGAGGTTGCAGCTTAACCTTACGAATTGATTAGTCTCACGCATTGGCTTAGCCTCCTGCACTGGTTTATCTTCTGGCTTGGACTTAGCCTGGCATTCTGTTTTATTTATGCCGAGCTGAGACTTAGCCTGGCGTTCTATTTCATTTATGCTAGACTAAAACTTAACCTGGCGTTCTGTTTCATTTACGCTAGGCTGAGGCTTAGCCTGACATTCTGCTTTATTTACATTGGGTTGGGACTTAGTCTAGCGTTCTGGTTCATTTAAAACAATTGTAGATTTTCGAGATTGCCAAGTAGTTTTGTATTTTTGTTCAGCCCCACATGCTTTTCAGTGCGCTCTCTGATTTCGATTCTGAATTTGAGTCTTTCTTTGAGTAGAAATCGGTTCCCTTTTGACATCAAACGCA